>JAULJZ010034504.1:0-37458 GCA_032270985.1 Heliamphora pulchella
AAGGTGAGTCACCCTGTCAGCCTTTGAGTGAGTGAGTGAAACTCATCAAAGAAGAGTTCAAGAGAGATTAGAAGAAAACAGGGGTTTGTTTTCAGAGTATCCTCTTGAAGCTGTAACAGGTTTGTGAATGTGCCCGCAAACATTCAGATAACTCAAGTAGAAGCTTGAAACTTGTAAAGGCTTGGAATACGCCCGGAAGTATTCTGTATAGTGCAAATACTCAAGTGAG
Organism: Heliamphora pulchella; assembly: GCA_032270985.1. Taxonomy (NCBI): domain Eukaryota; kingdom Viridiplantae; phylum Streptophyta; class Magnoliopsida; order Ericales; family Sarraceniaceae; genus Heliamphora; species Heliamphora pulchella. Next base: position 230 of record JAULJZ010034504.1, read on the forward strand.
ATCTTGAGGAGTGGATGTAGGCTAAGTTAAAGCCGAACCACTATAAATCTCTGGTGTCTGATTCTTTCTCTCTATCCCTCATTTTTTAATTATTGCATTGATTATATTCTTGCATATCTTTTCATATTGTAATACTAAAAAATTTCTAAAAAGGCTTTAACTTTTTGTTAAAATAGAAAAGACTCAATTCACCCCCCCTCTTGGGTTGCCTAGATCTAACAGTATGATAAACCCAAACCAAAACCACTTTACTCGACCAACCGTAAGACAACGGACTTAACCTACGGTTCACCACAGACCATACTCTGATAAGTCTACAGAATCTAAAATCTAGAGCTCTGATACCAAATTTGTCACAACCTCTCTCCAGTGACAGAAAACCGATGTTATTTATAGCAATCAAAAAGTATTTATATTAATCAATCTTGAATTATTTATTTGTAGGAACTAACATAACTGTACAGGCTAAAGATATATTATCCTGTATACCCAAACTGGCGTATACTTTACAAAAATTTTATATTTTTGCGCTTTTAGTAAAAGATTAAAACAAAGTCACAATTGACTACGAGCCCAGGACTATGAACTTGACGACTGTAGTGGACCAACTCTAGCAATTCCTGCGATTTGCAACCACAAAGGTTATAGGAGAGTGTATTTAGTATTATAATGAACAGGATAGAAAAATATCATGCTTTTCATAAGAGATATAAAATACTGCATTTACTTGTCACAAAAATCTCATAAATAACATTCTCAACCATTTTCAAAAGTATCTTGCTCAAACTTTTCAAAAGTATCTTTCATGCTCAACTGTCACGGGTTATTGAATTCACTATCACATAATTTAAAAGTAAAGCTCTTGGCATAACCGCCACAATTCAAATTGAAACTATCTTATTCACAATCCATACCGAACAGTGACCAAGTAGTTGTCCACCTCACGACTGAGAGTTCTGACGGTACCGTAACCTCAATTCTCAATGCACGGATAGCAACACGATGGAATGAGGGCCACTCTCCACCAAGCGCGAGTGGTATGTGCTGTCCGGAACTTAACCTGCAACGCCTTTAAGGCAAAAACCCTCGCTTAACGGGAAACCTCCCCCATAGGGAGAACCAACACCCATAATTGGGCAACCTCTCCTAACGGGATAGAAAGGGCCGAAAACCCTTGTAACTTAGCACTTTGGAACAGCATCTCATAATATCGATGACATTTGTTAAAAATATTTATATCACAACCACATGGTTTTCAAAAGGTACAGATAGTATATTTAGAAATATCATGGCATTTAAATAAAAGATCATACTATCACAAATTTTCATGCTTCAAAATATGGATATAAAGTAAATTTAAAGCATAATTCATGCATTTCTGTTCAAAATAATATTTAAGCACTCTCATCTTATTTTAAGCGTAACAAAACTATTCTTTCGTTCGCGTCCTCAACTTCGTAAACATTTGGTGACAAAACCCCGTTGCCTATCAAGAAAATCACGCCTCATGTGAGTATAGGATACTAATCCTTTTGCGTATTTTAAATTTTTTTTATTATTAAACTTACCCACGATTTAAAATTTCCCAGATAACATTATCTTTAAAATTTAACTAAAATTCTATTTGTGTAATTTTCTATTTTTTTTTTCATTTACTTTGCAGTAATTTCAAATTTATTCTTTAAACTCCCAAATTGAGATAAACATACCAAAATACTTTTAGTAAAGATTTTGTATTTTCGCTTAAATTATACGATTTCCTGAATTTAGAATACACATAAAATACTATTATAATAAGTTAGTTACTTAATTTAAACTTGGCTGCTTAATTTATTTAATTAATTTAAATTCTTTACTGTTAGGTCTTAAGCTTCCAACTTTTGATAAACAAACAAAAATATAAAATTTTAGTGATTTTTACTGAATCCTTATATTTTTATAGTTGAAATTTTCTAAATTTTTATTTTATGTTTTACGCCATTTAATATTTTTATCTTTATAACAAAGTATTTTAGTCAAATGACAAAATGTTATCTTTAAAAAAATAATTATATACATAACACAAAATTTTTGACAAAAACATCATGCATGTTTGTTTCAGTAAAATAACCATTAAAACCCAACAAAGCATAATTATACTTGCTACTGTCAAAACAAAATTTAACATTTCCAAACACATATTTATCAACTATAGATTATCAAACTACCTTCAAATTGCCAATATTGTTCAGGATTGATTAACCCCATAAGTAATACCCTAAACGCTAAATTTAAAAGTTGCATAATTGAATCTGTTAATTTATGAACAAAATATCAATTTTTCCAGCATTTAGCCAAAATTCGAAATAATAAACTACCAGGGAAAGAGGGTTCGCGTCAGATGTTGAAATTAAACAACAAACTACCCAAACTAAGTTTAGAATCTCAGATCAAATAAAATGAGAGTGACCCAAATCTCAGAAACTTTGGAAGAAGATGAAGGAAAGTTTGAGTTGTATGAGTTTTTGTGTGTGTGTCTGAGAGAGAGACAATATATATATATATATATATATATATATATATATATGGAGAAAGGGAGAGAGAGAGAGAGAGAGAGACGGGAGAGAGACCGGGGGAGATGAGGGAGGCCGGCTGGAGGGTCGGCGGCGAGCGAAACGGCGGCGACGAGCGGCGATGGCGCCGGTGATGGTGGAGGCGCGGCTGGTGCGGTGTGCCGGCGTCGCGTGTCTCTTCTAAAGCTTCTGCTTCGAAGCTTCAATGCCTCTGTTCTTGCATTTTGCTTCTGGATGAAGCACAGAGTGTGCTTAAGGACTCTGGGTTATAAATATATATATATATATATATATATATACTCTTTAGCTTCGATGACCCATGTGTGCGTAAAATGCTGGGGTTATTGGGTATTTATAAGCGGTTGATGGGGACTGGTGTCCCTCGTGCACCACTGGTTAAATGCATGTGAGACAAATGTTCGGTGCTAAAAAAAATAAATACATCGTAAAATTTTTAATATAAAATTTTAAATTTGGAAAAATATAAAAATTTAGCCATAAATTTTTAATGTATTTTTATACACTATCGTATAGTTAAAACTTTAACTAAAAGTTTCTATCTATTTAATATATTTTAGTGCGATTTACCGATTTTAATAGCAATAAATTTATAAATTCAAAAATATTTCTAAAAAATTCGAGATAACTTTTAATATTATTTTATGATTTATAGTGAAATCAGAATTTGGATAAAAATTTTCTAACCATATAATAAATTTTCATCTCGATCTAAAATTTACTTTGATGTATGTTTTTTAGCTCCACTCTTAAAATTATGTATAAAGTTTTATTAGAAATTTTATTTAACAATTTTCTTCTAATATATTATTATTTACTTATTTTTATAACAACTCATCAAATATTATTATTTTTAAATATTATTATATTATTTTAAGGAGTAACACGTGTCTTATTTTTATTAGTTGCTAAGGTATGAATTATTACAATAGAGTTTGGACTTTAAGAGTGATTAGTCTTACCTTCGGACGTTTGGATTAACAAAATCGAAAGCCAAGTTAAAAATACATTTGGCTGATGTACTTTCTAGTAAAGAATATAAGTATGTTATCCAAATTGACTCATCACTCTTGATGGTACTGCTCGGTACGTGAAATCTATTTACATAATCTTAAATGGCTAAGTGTTAACATGATTAAGTGACTTATATCTGTAATAACATGATGAGTTAAATCTTATGTTGTTATGTTCAATATTGCTTTCGTATAGAAGTGATGCCTGTGCGGAGAGGACGAGGTCGTGATCAAGGTCGTGACCATGGTTTTGGCCAAGGGGATGTGCCAATCCTTGATGTTGGGAATGGTAATGCTCCCCAAGGACTAATAGATGGCGTAGGGTTGCTACATGAGATGGTGGGTTCCATCCGCTAGCTAGCCGAGGCCACTAGGGGAGAGGCGAGATTACCTGAGCCGAGAACGACTATTGCGATACGGGAGTTCTGACATCTTAACCCTCCTACCTTTGTTGGGAATCCAGATCCTATGGTGGCCACGGAATGACTAGAGCTTGTGACGAGGATTCTGGATATATTGTAGATCGAGGAAGACATGAGGGTTGCAATTGCTGCTTTTTAGCTAAGAGGTGATGCCCACGAATGGTGGAAATTCACCAGAACTACCGTTGATAGAATGTGGATAGCTTTTGCTAAAGTATTTCTAGAGAAATACTTTCCTGAGTCCTTAAAGGACCTATACCGGGAGGAATTTCTTTCTCTCACTCAAGGAGCTATGATTGTGGTTCAGTATGAGGCGGAGTTCACTAGCTTGTCCTATTTTACACAAGAAGTTGTAGCTACAGATGAACTGTGTGTAAAGAGGTTTAAGATGGGTTTGAGACCCGCGATCGGAGATCGAGTGGCAGCATTAAGGATGTGCGTATTTACAGACTTGGTGGAGTCAGCTACCACCGTGAAAAATACTTTGAACGAAACCCACAGGGCTAGAGAGAGCAGAACCCAACAGGGTGGAGGAGGTGCGCAGTCTAAGGGGCGTACGAATAAGTGACAGAGGTCGTTCGGCCTTAATTCTCATCTTACGGGATCGTATCAACAGCATTTTTTTGCGCCAACACCATTGGTGGCTTCGTCACTGAGGTCGGAGCAGAGGGAGCTTATCTGTTATCGGTGTAAGCAACTAGGGTATCGTGTGTCGAATTATCCGCAGAAGAGACAGTCTCAGAGTTCAATACCTATTTAGTCACAGGGGAGAGAGCCACCAGTCTTTTTTAGGTGTGGCCAGATAGGGCATTTTCATAGGAGTTGCCCTCAAGGAGGGAGTGTATAGAGCATGACAGGTGCACCAGTTGTCTAGTCTACACAAGGACGACAAACTTATTGGCATCTGCAGCAACCAGCAGCTCAGACTTCCAGGGTTATAGAAGGGGGTGCCTCGGTTCACTTAGTGCGATAGCCCACAGCGCAGAGCTATGGTTAGAAGACCAGGGGACCACAGGGTAGAATGTATGCCCTTACAAATCCCAGTTCCTGTAAAGCACCGGTTGTGCCTGATGTTGTAGCGACGACCTCAGTTATTAGAGGTACTCTCTTAGTGTACAGATTATGGGCCAGTGTTCTCATCGACGCAGGAGTATCGCATTCTTTTATATCATTTGCTTTTTCATCTGCTTTTGGGTTGAAGATAGACTCGTTGGGTAGCACGCTGTGTGCAGAGACCTCGATTAGTGAAAACGTGGTGTTGAGACGAGTTTGTAGATCTTGTGAGTTAGATGTTGCCGGCCACTATTTAGAGTTTGATTTCATCATTCTCCACATGATCACGTTTGATATTATCTTAGGGATGGATTGGCTGAGCACCTATCGTGGCTGTATCGATTGTGATCGACGGAGGGTATCAATTTGTTCACCTAAGGGTGATTGTTTTTGTTTCGCGGGTGATCGAAATGATGGTTCGGTGCCCATGCCTAGTGTTATGGGAAACCGGGGAAACCTTAGTTTCCTCCTTTCCGCTCTCATGTTGGATGAGGCTATTGGGGGTCGAGGAGAGTTTGTCCCTGTGGTTTGTGACTATCTAGATGTCCCCCTGAGGATCTTTTTGAGTGGCCACCGAGTTATGAGATAGAGTTTTCTATCGATCTTGTTTTGAGAGCTGTTCCTATTTCGATGCCGTCTTATTAGCAGAGTTGCGAGAGCTTAAGGTACAACTTCAAGAATTGCTTGATAAGGGGTTTGTATGCCCTAGTATGTCACCGTGGGGCCGTCCTTGTTTGCGAAGAAGAAGGATGGGTCTTTGAGATTGTGTATTGACTATCGAAAGATGAATCAGATAACTGTGAAGAACAAGTATCCTATGCCAAGGATTGATGACTTGTTTGATCAATTAAACGGTTCATGCTGCTTTTCTAAGATTGATTTGAGATCGGGATATCACTAGTTGAGGATCCTGGAGGAGAATATAGTGAAGAACGCCTTCCAAACTAGTTATGGTTACTACGAGTTTTTGCTTATGCCGTTCGGTTTGACGAACACTCCTGCAACCTTCATGGACTTGATGAACTGCATATTCCATCCGTATCTTGACAGTTTTGTGGTTGTGTTTGTGGACGATATTCTTATCTACTCACCATCGAGGGAGATGCATGAGGAACATCTACATATTGTCCTGAAACTTTTGAGGGAGCGTCTGTTGTATGTGAAGTTTGAGAAGTGTGAATTTTGAGAAGTGTGAATTTTGGATACCTGAGGTGGAGTTACTTGGACATATGGTATCGAGGGATAGAGTATCAGTGGATTCTTCAAAGACTGACGCATTGATGAATTGGGAACATCCGAAAAGTGTGTTTGAGATTTGTAGCTTTTTGGGTTTGACAGGCTATTACCAACGATTCGTGAAGAATTTTTCTCGACTCGCCACGCTGATGACTTGCCTTACAGGGAAGGGAGTCAAGTTTGTTTGGAGTGAGTCTTGTGAGTTGGTTTTTTAGGAACTTAAAAAGAGGTTGACGAGTACACTAGTGTTGGTTATTTCAGAATGAGATTTGGGTTATACAGTATATTGTGATGCATCGCATGATGGTTTAGGATGTATCTTGATGCGAGAGGGTAAGGTTATAGCTTACGAGTCTCGGCAATTGAAGATGCACGGACAGAATTATTCGACACATGATTTGGAGTTAGCAGTGTTGTTTTTACCTTAAAGGTATGGCGACACTATTTGTGTAAGGACCCGCTTTTTAGACATACAAATAGCACCGATAGTATAACTGTAGTACAGTCGCCTATATTGCCCCGATGACCCAATGCTAGGAATTAAAAATAAATAAATAATGACAACAATAATCATAATAATAATGGTGATAATAACCGCAATTAAAAACAATGAAAAACTATAAATCATAAAATAAAGTACAATCAATCTTCAACACATGCTTATTATATACACAATAATACATATAAAAAGAATCTCTAAAATAAAAATAATAATTAATAAAATATTATGTGGCTACAACACCTAATAACTAATAAAGTATTCAAAAAGTAAAAAAAACATTATTATAAAACATATATGTATATGAGACTATATACATATACATATATATAATAAAGATTACAACACTCTCTCTACAATTACTCAATTAAAATAAAACATAAACAAAAAAATAGAAGATGCATTGAGTATATAATCAAGAAATCAAAAAGTATTCTTTATATATATATATATATATACATGAATCTCTACAACACTTAATAATTAATTATATATTCAAAGAATAAACAATTCAATAAAATAATATAATTTTTAATACCAACTTGGATATTAAATTAGAAGAGGCTTAATACAACACCTAATTAATTAAAGAATAATAAAACAAATACAAAATTATGAAATTGAGTTTTATAACTAAAATCTATCGAATTAAATTAAAACTAACATAAAAGTAATTAAGAATATACACCAAGTTACAAAATTACATAAAAATAAAAAAATTGGTCCAACCACCTCAACAAAATAATACTATAATTAAACTAAAATACAAAAATTTAAATAACACTTAAAATTACTATTATAATTTAAAACTATAAAAATAATACTATAATTAAACTAAAATACAAAAATTTAAAGTAACACTTAAAATTACTATTATAATTTAAAATTATAATTATCATATTTAAAAATATACATTAAATTAATTTCTGAATGCAATTCTTGAATAATGTAGTATAAGTAAATCACCAAACCTCTATTATATCACTAAAATAAATTAAAATTCAAAATCTTCTCCCAAGAATTTGCCATAGCCGTACCCCATTTCTCGGGGAATGAAATGTAAGGAAAAAATGCAAAAGAAAGAAAGAAAAGAGAAAAGCTTCAAAATAGCCGTGCATTGCCCACCTTTTTGGTGGGCACTTGAGTAGGTATCTTTTTTTAGCCAAAATTCTATAAAGAAACCAACCCCACCCCACCTTGTTCAGCACTCTTAGTCTCCCAAACCAGATTTCTGATTTTGAAAAAATATTTAAGTGTTCTAGAGTGTGTAAATACTAAGCTAGGGTTCTTCAAGTTTTTGTGTTCTTCTTCAAGATGCATCAATATTTATCATCCATCATTTTCCAAACTTAAACAAGGTAGGAACCACATCTTGATACACTTATTTTTCATTTAAAAGTCTCATCTTTCCTCTCTTCTGTATGAAAACTCAAGACCCATCTTCAATATCATGAGATGTGATCTTGAGGATTATTTTTCATTTTTTTCTTTTCTCTGAACCCCTCTATTCTTTTTTTTTTTTAATTTTTCATCCATAACAATGGTATATAGCTCATGTATAAACCATATACATGAGAGATATAACCATACATGTAATGGATGTAGACCCTTGAGTCAAAAAAAACTTAGATCATCCATTTTTTAAAATCTGTCCACATAAGTTTTCTTCAAAAAAACCCGATTTTCACCATTTTTTTTTGTGTAACCAAAACTCATCGAAACTTTTTAAAATTTTTACTGTAGTTTAATGGGTATTTTATTAACATGCACGATTTTTCTTGAGGTCCCGATTAGTTTTTTTATTTTTCTAAAAATAGAAATACAGATCAGGTTAAAATGACTGTTTGGATGGACCACTTTGAATCTATGCCATTTACTGTAGAAGTAAGATCTTAATGTGATTTTTATGTGGTTGGATAGATAAATATTTTATCTTTCTAACTCTACTAGAATCAACCCGTTTGTATGTGTGTAGAGAAAATGGAACCTATTGTCCCAAAGTGTGTTGAATCTAAACAATATTTGGTAGAATATTCATAATAAATTAAAAAAACATGAGCAAAATGCAAGGCCAAGTTTTAGAACTTCTAAAATCATATATCTATCACTACAAAAATTATAAAAAAAAATTCATTTTTGAGTTTTAATCCTCTTTTCAAAATTTTAATGTCACTGAGTTTTCTCGCCACTATTCTAAAATCACACTTTACACTGTCATAGAATTGTATTTTGTAAAAATTGAGGCCTTAGAGGCAAAATTAGAAAAAGTGTAAAATATAAAATGTGTTCAGAACATCCCAAATAGGTTTCCTACCAATGTTTAGAATTTTTCTACAACGTTTGATATTTTTAAAAGTCACTGAACAGTAGTTATAACCTGCAGCTCATTAAACAGAGAATTAAGGCATAAGTATTTGATTGTGTTTTTGGTTAATTTTATAATTTTATGCCATGCTTGGGTTAGTTTATTTGGTTGTAAAGTTATTTATGTGTTTTCATGTGTTTAAAATAGTATACTTATGTGCTAGCTAAACTCAAAGTGTTTATGTGTATATGTGCTCACATCAAGGATGTAAATTAGGATAACTTGTATTGAAAGTTATGCATGTATATAATTTTCAATATTCATACAAAATATTTATTTACATGCCATCTAGCCTAAGCCAGGCCTAAAAATAATTGTGAGTTGTAAATTGGTGGTAGAACATGTCATTCCATATCATCTTGGGTTGGGAATTACACGGTTTACTATTTATATTTTCATATGAAAGAATGAAAAAACAAACTTTAGGGTGGTAAAATGACACTTGAAAATTTGTGGTTGATTTGTGGCTTTATGGCTTGGTTATTTTTGGGAGGTTTTTGCCCCAAGTGCTAAATGTATATTATTGTGATATTTATATTTTTTTGGTGAAGGTGGTTTGAATGGCATAATAATAGGTGTTAGAATATGCGATCCCGTGCTGGACCTTGACTTGTGATTTGAGGGCCAGACTGTCACTGACACCTTACTGTTAGTGACCCGACTGAACATTTACCCTGCTATGTAGTCATCCCCCGGCTGATGGAACGCTCTTTGTCGATCGGTAAACTTGGTTAGCGTGTTTAGGATCATGGGATTTAGGATGGTTTACCTTGGTTAGGAGGACCTAGAATCACTTAAGTTTAACTGGATTAGAAATTTAAATTGGCTGCATCTTTCGCATCATATTTACTGCCACGACTATTTTGCCATACTTATCTGTTACATTTTAACTGTATTTGAGAAAATATTGAATATCTATGTTGTTCCTTTCGGGCATTTCCTCATGGCATTCCATGCCAAGTTCTAAGGATCCGAAAGTTCCCGTTGACCACCCGGCACCAGAAGAGGTGGAATCGTGGCTCCCATGAGCCTGATTTCTACCAGTCTGTTGCTTTGACTCTTTGGACCACTGGACTTAGCGTTATTTTTCTTAATATTTTCTGTTAAGCACACTTTATTTTAGGTTTTTAATCTTAACATTATGCTACTTTTACTTTTCTGCTTGATGGGTATTTAATCGATTATTACTTTTTTGCACCATTATTAGTTATTTATCGCACTAGATGTCCCTGAATTTTGGGACGTCACAGTTTGGTATCAAAGCTTAGGTTCAACGCTTACCCACGTGATCCTTGACCTAGGCTCAAGCTTTGAGACTTAGACTTTTAGACTTGGCTAGACCCCTTCTCGTTATCATGCTCTAAACTTGAAACTTTGAACTAACAATTTGCTAAAAACTGACATTGTTCTCTTGTTTCATTGTAGGATGGCATCATCTTCTTCTAGTAGATTCGCACCACTAGCAGCTTTATCGTCATTAGATTCACATGTTAGCTTCGACTCCTGGGGACCTTTCCGTTTCTAGGCGAGCCGTATTGTTCCCACCAACCCTGCCCAGATGGAGCGTAACATCCAGTGGAGGACATAGCGCAATGCTATCCGGCACATCCGAAAAGTGAGCAAGGAGTACCTGCGGATGAACGACCGCGAGTACAAGGCAATGTTGAAAAGAAGAGCCGGCAATACCCTGCGACAGGCCCAGCGTTCCCATCAGATGATCCACCATAAGTGTACCTTGGAGCGACTTCGAGTTCTGGCGGCCGACCCTACGGTCTACGCCCCTAATAACCTCCGCCCGCGACCATTGGACAAGAAGGTCCACTCCTCTAGCTCAGCAATGCGTCTATCACCCTAGCCTCGCAGCCTCGTTGGATACACCCGAGTTCTGTCACCGCCAGCTTCACCACCTGCCTCATAAGACTACTCCTTAGCCTCACCCGAGGGCTCTATAGAGACCACAGGCTGTTCCTCTCCCACCTACACTTCTTCATCCCCCAGCTACACCCGAAAGTACTCCCCTATCTCACCTCGATATGCCCTGGTACCCCCAGCTCCTTCAACCGGCGCCGATGATGACACATCAGATGAGGAGGACCTTAGCGAGGATACCCGCTAGGCATCTCTTCAGGTTGGGGTAGATGCTGGGATAGGGCTTTTGGGTTATTTTTGTTGTATGTTGATCCTAATGGTGTAGTTATACTTTTCCCTAAACAGTTTATGTTTTGCTATGTCCCTACCTTACTGTATGAATTTATGTACTGTTTTCTCTTCTTCTTATGAATGGATAGTGCTATTATGTTTTGTTTCTGTCATATTTCATGTTCTTCTTTCATACATGCAATTTGTGCTATCATTTTTCTGTAAAAATCAAAGCATCAAACTAATAACAACCCTAATAATAAAACTATACAAAGCTCAATTAAAATCCCCAACGCTATTAAACGCAGACCTAAGTTAAATGAGAAACTAACCATTGGATTTTTTTTATCAAGATGAGCCGAGCAGAGAACGTCCACATTTAGATCATGTACCTGAACTTGAGCCACCTATGCAGGGCAAGAACGATGACATTCGCGACATTCTATGTAACCTCATAGACACCTTACACTAGCCAGCACCTGCACGGGCCCCTGCACAAGTATCGCCTCCCCTAATTGTTCTTGGACGTACAACCATGTTCTCAAAATTTCACAGACTCTGACCACCTACTTTCTCAGGGGGAACCAATCCTCAAGCAGCAAAGGGGTGGCTCCAACAGATTAGGAAGGTGTTAGATACCATGGATGTATACAGAGAAATCGATCGAGTGGCCCTAGCCACGTATCATCTTGAAGGAGAGGCAGATCATTGGTGGAACTCCATCAGAAATGCCAGGGAAGTCAACACCATGGCACATTTCGAAGAGCATTTTCTCCAGAAGTACTTCCCAAACGTCCTAATGTAGGACATGATTCAACAATTTTTGGAGCTAAAATAGAGCAAGTGACTGTCACCGAATATGTCGTCAGATTCGAGGAACTAGGAAGTCATGCCACCGCCATCGTTCCCACCGAGCTATCCTGAGCTTAGTGCTTTGAGTGGCGTGTAGAACCCATTATCTAAGGACGTCTGATTTGTGAGACCCTAACCTCTTTCATTTTTGGAATAAGTTAAGTGTTGATGGAGTAAGAGTTAAACATGACCTTGGTGATATGGTGGGTGAGTGTTTTGAGATTGGATATGTGTAGAAGATATGTTCGGGGAAGAAGATGAGGTTCCAAGAAATGTCCAGATAAAAAACATATATGAAAAGCATGTGAAAGAAATTGACATACCTTTACTAATTTGGTCATAACTTTTTGTACAAAATGAATTTAGGTATGAGATTTGAACCATTGAAAAGTAGATTTCTGGTGCTTCAGTTTGAGCACAAGCATGACCCTATTCTGAGTTCGGACGAAGGAGATATCATCATTTGAAGTTGGGACAACAGTGCAGTGGAATGGGGAGCTAATCGATCGGTTTGTTCAGATAGACTGTTTTAAAGGCAGTGGAATAGCTTGGAAAGTGTGCAAAGCTTTTCTTGTAAGCTTCCATTTCTCTCTCCTAAAACCCTAGACCTGAAGCTCTACCTTCTCTCTAGGTTTTGAGTGTGTTTGGGCTCGGATCTTTGTGATTGGAGGGCAGATCCTTGGTGTACTCGTCCTGGGCTTCACATCCATCCGAATGAAATTATGTTTTAGCGGCATTGGTTTTTCACCGGTTGGTAAAGATTCGAGTTTTTGACTCACCAAGGTAGGATCCTAGAATATATTGTTGTTAAAGGGTGCTACATGTAATTACAAACTTTTTTACCGGTTGAAATTGCTTGAAAATGCTTTACATGCTATATTTTCATGTTTAAACCATGTTGTTTGGATAAAAAGCATGTTTTGCGCTTTTTTTGTGGGTTTTACATGATATGGACTTGTGGATGTTCATAGTTTTCAAAATGGGTGCTTGGAGGCTTTAATTTTAGGTTTATACATGTTTTGTGTTGGAAAACCTGTTCTCTTTTTTGAGAAATCAAGACTGGTGTGGGACCGATCGATCGGTCCTTTAACCGATTGATCGGTCTGGGCAGTTTTAAGTATTTTGATGTTTTTGGATTTGGATTTTCTCGTGTGATATTTATCCGATGGAATTATGAGGTCCTATGATTTTCAAAAGGATATCCGTGATTTTAAAAAGGATGGTTTGAAAATAGAGTTTTGAGAAAACTTTAAAAAACGTATTTTTGGAGGTTTGGAGCTAACCTTTGGGGTTGAGTCTCAACTTTAAAAAGGTTTTTGGTTTGATCTCCATGTTGATGGATGGATTTTGGTTTGATCTTCACGTTGATGGATGGATCTTTATACATGGTTAATGTATAAATGTGGAAAAGTTTTAGTTTTATGAAATGATTCTCTAGATGTACCGGAATAGCTGGTATTTGGCACAAGTTGCCCTCGGTGGAAGTCCGAAAATGTGCATAGAGTAGGTGCCTTTGTCCTTCGGGATAATTCCCGTAAAGCAGGTGGTAGGTGCTTTTGTCCTTCGATTTCAGTCCGTAAAGTCAGTAGTTACATTGTGGTGGCTCCGTATAGAACTTGCTGTTACCTAACCGATCCTAAGATGTTTAGGGATTGGGTAATGGGCAGGAGTCTATAGTTACTACCTCTGTCCCTTGGTGACAAAGTTGGCACATAGGAATAATTATATCTTTTTCCTCGGCTGTGTGTGTTTCGAGTGAAAAATATCTTTTCTCTTTTCTCAGTGTGTGATCCAAGTGGAAAATAATGTTTTGATTACTATTTTTCTTTAATTGTGGAAACGGTGTCTGCATTATTGATATGCTTGGTTTTATGGATGGAAATGTGCGGTTTTATAAAGTAAAACCTTTTTAAGGCTCGTGTTTGCCTGATGAAAAACTTATGATTTTGGGTTGTGAAAACCATTTTGGTTCCTGTGGTTAAGCCTGTATGTTATATGATTGCATAACCTGCATTACAGTTTTATAGTCTGTTTCTATTGGGCTTCGACTCATGGTGTGGGAATTTGTTGTAAAACCTTTTTCAGGTGGACGTGGTCTTATAGGGTGACCTTGAGGTGCCTGGAGGTGGCCGTTAATGAGACCCTGTTGTTTGGTCTTTGTTAGGTAGTTTATACCCTTCTGTGCATGTTTCACGTTTGAGTATAACATGTTGTAAACCATTTTCTTTTCTTATAGCTGTGGGCCAATGTATGTATGTTTTAATGCTTTCGAGAGAACCTTAGGTTGGTTATTATTTTTCGTAATTTCTTACTACGTTTTTCATTGGTTGGTGCAACGGCTTTCTAATGGGGTTTTCAAATGGTTTAAGCTTCAATTAAACTCTAATACTCGAGGGAGATTTTAGAATGGCTTCCACATCTTTTTAAAGGATTTACTTTACCCAAAAAGTATATTTTCTTTTAAAAAAAATTTGGCTAGTGGGACCGTAATCGTAGTCTTTCGGCTACTCTTTCAAATTGGATAAACCCTCGATAGTACATTTTACAAAGGTTTTAGTCTTTTTTTGGCTTTCTAGTTTTCATCCCTTTTGTTTGGGCGGTTTAGTGGTTGTTTGGTGGCTTTTTGCATAACCCAAAGTTTGGGGCATGACAACTTGGTATCAGAGCTCTGGGTTCGAATTCCTATGAGCCGTGAGAAGAAGGTGCATCGCCTTGTGAGGAAAGATGTGTGTGTGCTTGGTTGCCTATGTTTGAAACATGAGCATGTTAGTTATTGAGCATGTTGATGCCATGTATATGTGAGTATGGAGGTTGGACCCTAGGATTGATTAGTCTTGCCTTTAGGCATTTGGATTAACAAACTTGGAGGCCAAGTTAGAAACGCATTTAGCTGACGTGATTTCTAGTAGAAAATTTGAGTAGGTTATCCACATTGACGCGTCATTCTTGTCAATTCTCCTCGGTATCGGTGTTGTATCTGCATAATCGTTGTGGCTATGTGTTAGCATGATTATGTGATATGTGTTAGGAATAACATGATAGATCGACCTTAGATTGTCGTGTTTTATGTTTTTTTTATATAACCTATTCACCCTTCAAGACTACGAGACCGCAGTTTGGGTTTTGAATATGCGACTCGGTTGCTATTAATTGCAGAGGTAAGGTTATGGGTTGAGCGTCGATCATTTGGTATGTTGTGGAACTCATAAGAGAGTTAGGTTTAATCGTGTGGGTTTGGCCTCAGTTGGTGGACTGTTGAGTGTCTTCATAAGTAGAGACTCCTTTGAGAGTATGCTATTGGAGGTTAAAGTTGTGTCAAGGATAGTCTTGTGAGTGAGGGTGATGGGGTGTTGGAGACCCTAGGCATCAGTTGTTATGAATAGATTGGTGGATAGATCTATGGATCATGATAATCCCTTTTGGGTAAGGTTGATGTACGTGGTTTTAGCCGTGTGATGGATTAGGTAAGTCTTGAGCCATGCTATGTCATGAGTCGTGTACTCAGGATGGAGTATGAACAGGAACATAGTGGATGGGAGAGTGACAATCCTTGGCTGTGTACGTGTTGAGATAGAAAAACGTGAGTGATTCTAGAGATATTTCTTGGTAGTCAGGATGTTGATGGTGATCAACAGGATGTTGACGGTAGTCAGAGTAGCATCTGAGGATGTTGTTGGTAGTCAGAGTAGTGTCTGATGACCTTGGACATGGTATACATTATTGAGGTTTAAGACTTGAGTTCCGAGTGAGTGAGCTTGAGGATATGGGAATGAGTATGAGTTGTAGATATGCTGGGAAGAGCATGGGTTATAGCTATATGGGAATGTGTAAGGGTTCTTGCGATGAGTATCAGTTTTGTGAGAATTCTACGGCAATGCAAGTCAGTGGTTTGGTCGATACCATAGTGATCAGGAGCTCGTGTTTGAGAATCGTAATGAGTACATGTGGTTAGCTTATGCTGAGACATCATATCCTGAGTGTGATATGTCTGGAGATTATTTGTGTTCAACCTTGGGTTCAGAGATGGGTATGTTATTTTCCCATGGAAACGAAGTGTGGAGTAATCAAGTTCAGTATTGTACCATGTGATTTGGCTAGCCTGGGGTGGTAAGTGAGAAATCGTGGGTTACGATGCCAGTGATCTATGTGTGATTTGAGAGCAAAAGTGCGAAAGGTGTTTGCATGGTTAAGGGAGTTCTTGGTAACTCCAGATGAATGGCCATAGGATTGGGTTTCCTTTATATGGTGCCTTACACGTTCTATGTGAGTTGCGCTGGGTAGTGGGTTCGAAGTCGTGAAGTAGTTGTGATTTGCCTAGCAAGAGTTAGGTGAATAAGCGCAACCTTGTGGAGTGAGGTTTGGGCGCGATGGAATGTTGATATGTATCTCCGTGCACGCTTAGTGATGAGCTTGTAATCCCATGGGATGTGTTGTACAAGGAGTGCGGATTGATGATATTTGTAAGTGTGCGAATGACGCCAAAGAGTTAAGAGCTTGGTGTAGCGGATGGTCTGAGTATCGTGATCGGGGTTAACAACGACTGTTCGACTGTGGTCGATGCGGTTTCAAAGTAAAGTTTATAGGATTCTTTGAGGACTGAGTGTCGAGGAGTACTCCCAGTACGCTGAGGTTGGGTCATGGTTTGTTGTTGGCCTTTTTCGTTCCTTTGGATGGAAGGAGAGAGAGAGTTTTCTTGTAGACGATTGTCTGGTGCCAGTTGTTTCATCTCAGGTGGATAGAGATGCCAGGTTCTTGATTGGTTTAGGTTTTAGTTGTGTTCTAAGACTGTGGAATCTCAGTTGATTTATACCCGTGTGTGACCCTTAGAGTTGTAACTCAGGGACATGTATCGCCAAGATTGGGTGATTGTTGGACTAATCCTTCGTGGTTTCAACGGATGGTTGAAGCATTTGGATTGTGATCCCTGTGAGGTCCGGTTGGTGGACCAGGAATGCTTTTACTTGTTCTTGTCGATAAGGGAATTGGTGTTGAGATGTACTATTCTTTCTACAGTGATTTGCTGAGAATCGTTAACTGTTGTGTGCATCTTGTTATGGATTGTGTGGGTGTGGTTGCACCTCTAGATCTCGGTAGAGTGGGAGTTTTTTCGAAACAGTGTGGTTGTAATATGCGTATTGTGGGTTTCTGATAGATTTTTGTGAGGCTGGCTTCATGATCTGTTTGGAGTTTTGAACTGTTTAGAATTCTTAGGGTCTAGGAGTGGTTATCGACTGTGGTAGGTGTTGTGCTTTGGCATAACTATTGTTTGTATGGATGGTGATCCCGAGAGTATGGTAACGTATAAGTCAGGATATGATATTTGAGAAGCCTCGATTGCTGTGGTCTGTTCGGACCGACGCGATTGTTAGTTGGGAACGAAAGGGTCGTGATGAGTTGTGTAGTGCTGTGTAGTGACATGCTGTCGCACAAAAAACATGGTTGGGCTTGTATAGGTTTTGGATACCTATGAGATATTTTATCTGCGTGACGTGTTTAGTCAAGTGACTCATTGGGGTCAGGTAACATTGTGGCTGTGATGCCGGATTGGTTTGTGGTTGTGTGGAACCTTGTCCGGGACAATCGTGTATCGCCTAGTGTTCCTTGAAGGTAAGAATTGTAGTTTGTGATGGAAGATCAGATAGAGGATGAAGGTTTGAAGGTTTACTGAGATGCATTCTTCGGTATTCCATGTGAGTAAGTGAGCTTCTCCTTGGAGTCAGGTGTTTATGTCGTGGCTTGTGCATGGGCGTTGTGTCAGCTTCATGATGGCATTGTTAGCATCAGTAGGAGATGATGTGATATCAAAGTCAATGGATGTTTGGTGAGCGTCAGAACGTGAGTAAAGTTTGTGCGTACAGTATGTAACTTCCAGTAACCGATGTCAGGGTTCGACATCATGTGTTTGGATTCGCAAGATAGTCCTTGGTGTGCATTGCGAGGTGTGATTGAGCCAGTATCTGGTAGTGAGGACGAGGGTGATAGTCTGTACGTCCTGAAAGAGAGCGTGTTTGGGACCAAGTACCATGGAAAATTGGTCTCGTGTGATGGGTTTTTCGCTGCAGTGGTTGGTGTACGGTGAGAGTTATGTTTAAGGTTTGGCAGTGTGAGTTGGATCTTGATCTGACGTTTTGTGGATGTTTCCTGGATGACAGTTGTGTGGAGATCGAATCTTCAAGTTGTGTTTACCTCGTGTGATGACAGGTTTGGGATTTCAGTTGCTGAGACATTTCTGCTGTCATACAGTGTCGCTGGTTGTTCGGCTTATGTTTCAGTACTGAATTTTGGGGACAAAATTCCTTTAAGAGGGGGAGAGTTGTGAGACCCTGACCTCTTTCATTTTTGGAATAAGTTAAGTGTTGATGGAATAAGAGTTAAACATGACCTTGGTGATATGGTGGGTGAGTGTTTTGAGCTTGGATATGCGTGGAAGATATGTTTGGGGAAGAATATGAGGTTCTAAGAGATGTCCGGACAAAAAAAATATATGAAAAGCATGTGAAGGAAAGTGACATATCTTTACTTATTTGGTCATTCCTCTTTGTACAAAATGAATTTTGGTATGAGGTTTGAACCATTGAAAAGTAGACTTCCGGAGCTTCAATTTGAGCACAAGAAGGACCCTATTCGAAGTTCAGACGAAGGAGATATCATCATTTGAAGTTGAGACAGCATTGTAGTGGAATGGGGAACCGATTGATCGGTGAAGAGACCGATCGATTGGTCTATTTGGACAGACAATTTTAAAGGCGGTGAAATGGATTGGAAAGTGTGCAAAGCTTATCTTATAAGCTTCCTTTTCTCTCTCCTAAAATCCTAGACCTCAAGCTCTACCTTCTCTTTAGGTTTTAAGTGTGTTCGGGCTCGGATCTTTGTGATTGGAGGGCGGATCCTTGATGTACTCGCCGTGGGCTTCACATCCATCTGAATGAAAATGTGTTTTGGCGGCTTTGGTTTTTTCACAGGTTGGTAAAATTTTGAGTTTTTGACTCACCGAGATAGGATCTTGGACAGTATAGTTGTTAATGGGTGCTACATGTAATTAAATACTTTTTCACGGTTGAAATTGCTTGAAAATGCTTTACATGCTATATTTTTATGTTTAAACCATGTTGTTTAGATAAAAAGCATGTTTCGCACTTTTTTTTTGGTTTTTACATGATATGGACTTGTGGATGTTCATAGTTTTCAAAATGGGTGTTTGGAGGCTTTAATTTTAGGTTTATACATGTTTTTGTGTTAGAAAAGCTGTTCTCTTTTTCGAGAAATCAAGACTAGTGTGGGACTGATCGATCAGTCCTTTAACCAATCGATCGGTCTGCGTAGTTTTAAGAATTTTGATGTTTTTGGATCTGGCTTTCCTCGTGTGATGTTTATCCGATAGGATTATGAGGTCCTTTGGTTTTTAAAAGGATATCTGTGATTTTAAAAAGGATGGTTTGAAAATGGAGTTTGGAAAAAACTTTGAAAAACGTGTTTTTGGAGGTTTGGAGGTAACCTTTGGGGTTGAGTCTCAACTTTGAAAAGGTTTTTGGTTTGATCTCCATGTTGATGGATGGATTTTGGTTTGATCTCAATGTTGATGGATGGATCTTTATACATGTTTAATGTATAAATGTGGAAATATTTTGGTTTTGTGAAATAATTCTCTAGATGTATTAGGATAGCAGATATTTGGCACGAGTTGCCTTCGGTGGAAGTCTGAAAATGTGCGCAGAGTAGATGCCTTTATCCTTCGGAGTAATTCCCGTAAAGAAGGTGGTAGGTGCTTTTGTCCTTCGGTTTCAGTCTGTAAAGTCAACAGTTACGTTGTGGTGGCTCCGTATAGAAGTTGCCATTACCTAACTAGTCCTAAGATGTTTAGGGATTGGGTAATGGGCAGAAGTCTATAGTTGCTACCTCTGTCCCTTGGTGACAGAGTCGGTACATAGGAATAATTATATCTTTTTCCTCAACTATGTGTGTTCCGAGTGAAAAATATCTTCTCTTTCCTCGATGTGTGATCCGAGTGTAAAATAACGTTTCGATTACTATTTTTCTTTAACTGTGGAAACGTTGTCTACATTGTTGATATGCATGGTTTTAAGGATGAAAATGTGGGGTTTTATGAAGTAAAACCTTTTTGAGGCTCGTGTTAGCCTGATGGATAACTTGTGATTTTGAGTTGTGAAAACCTTTTTGGCACCTGTGGTTGAGCCTGTATACTATATGATTGCATAACCTGCTTTACAGTTTTATAGTCTGTTTCGATTGGGCTTCGGCTCATGGTGTGAAATTTTGTTTTAAAACATTTTTTAGGTGGACGTGGTCCTGTAGGGTGACCTTGAGGTGCCCGGAGGTGGCCGTTGACTAGACCCTGTTGTTTAATCTTTGTTAGGTAGTTTATACCCTTCTGTATATGTTTCATGTTTGAGTATAACATGTTTTAAACCATATGCTTTTCTTATTGCCGTGGGCCAATGTATGTATGTTTTAATGCTTTCGAGAGAACCTTAGGTTGGTTGTTGTTTTTCGTAGTTTCTTACTTCGTTTTTCATTGGTTGGTGTAACGGCTTTCAAACAGGGTTTTCAAATGGTTTAAGCTTCATTTAAACTCTAGTACTCGAGAGAGATTTTAGAATGGATTTCACGTCTTTTTAAAGGAATTTCTTTACCCAAAAGTATATTTTCTTTTAAAAAAAATTTAGCTTGTGGGATCGTAACCGTAGTCTCTTGGCTACTCTTTCAAATTAGATAAACCCTCGGTAGTACGTTTTACAAAGGTTTTAGCCTTGTTTTGGCTTTCTAGTTTTCATCCCTTTTGTTTGGGCGATTTGGTAGTGGTTCGGTGACTTTTCATGCGCTTGCCCATGTATGCAAAGGTTGTGGACACTGCTCTACTTTAGAGCGAGAACTATCAATTTCATGGAAGATTTTCTAAGACTGAGCAGGGACCTCACGAGGTGGACCAATGCGTCAGCAGCCCAACCGCAATTGCTCAAACACAGGACTTTATCAGAGAAACCAGCAGACCGATAGAGGTAACGAGCAGTGACAAGGAGGAGGTTACGTTTGTTTTGGATGTGGATGAGAGGGACACAAGAGGTCAAAGTGCCCTCAGGAACAGAGGAGAAACAACCAAGGATTCTGGCAAAATCGAGTTCAACAGCAACCCCAGCAACAATACTAGTAGCAACCTCAACAACATTATCGGCAACAGCCGCACCAGCAATACCAGCAACAATAACAGCAAGGAGGGTAACGCTTCCCCAATCAGCAGCCTCGACAGGTAGGGCACTAACATCCTCAAAGAGGGAGGCCAGCAGGAGTTATTAATTAGGGTCTCTGAGAACCTCAACAGCAGTAGCAACGGGGTAGAAATGGGAACCGCAACAACAACAAAGAACGAGTCTTTGCTATTCAGGGACATGAAGAGAAGGAAGACTACCATGTGATCCAAGGAATTTTTACGCTCTTCAACACCTTGGTGAAGGTTTTATTTGACTCTGGTGCATCACATTCATTCATATCTGCCGCATGCATGAGATCCCTACACCTAGAATTAGAACCTTTGTCTCAAGCTCTATCTGTGGCCACTCCGATAGGGAGTCAGGTGAGGGTAGATCACATCTGTAGATCGTGCACACTATGTATAGCCAACAGCAGCTTGTCTTGTGACCTATAGGTTATGGACTTAGCTGATTACGACGTCATCCTGGGTATGGATTGGTTATCTTCCCACCCAGCCTTGATTGATTGCTACCAAAAGAGGATTAAGGCTTGCACTGAAGATGAAATCCCAGTACGGATTCAAGGTGAACAACGAGATCCCCAGATGATGACCACACGAAAAACTCGACACCCTGATATCCCCAGCTTAATAGGTTGCTTACTAGCAAGCATCGACCTTCAGCCCATGATAGAGCTACCATGGGTAGACTGCGAGTACAAAGATGTCATCCCTGAAGAACTCCCAGATTTGCCACCACGACGAGAGATCAATTTTCCTATCGAGTTTCAGCTCGAAACTGCACCCGTCTCTATCACCCCACACCGCATAGCACCTTCGAAACTCAGAGAGTTGAAAGAACGGTTAGAGGAGTTACTCAACAATGGATTCATTTTCCCCAGTACCTCACCCTGAGGAGCATCAACACTCTTTGCTAAGAAGAAAGATGGAACCCTCCGATTGTGCATCAATTTTAAGCAGTTGAACCGAGTAACGATTAAGAACTAGTATCCTTTACCACGTATCAGCAACCTTTTCAACCAGCTCAAAGGGTCAACACACTTCTCAAAGATAGACCTCAGATCCGAATACCATCAGTTGCAAGTGAAAGAAGAAGATATACCAAACACCGCTTTCAGGACACGATTTGGCTATTACGAGTTCGCAGTTATGCCTTTTGGCCACACAAATGCCCCTGGAGTGTTTATGAGCCTGATGAACTGACTTTTCTAACCGTACATTAACCAGTTTGTGGTGGTGTTTATTGACGACATCTTGGTTTGCTCCCGATCAGAAGAAGAGCACGAGCAACATTTTGAGAACGACCCTGCAGACTTTGGGGGAAACATAACTTTATGTCAAGGCCAACAAGTGTGAGTTCTGGTTGAACGAAGTTTTGGGACACGTCGTATCTGAAGAAGGTATAGCAGTAAATCCAACCAAGGTTGAAGCAATTATGGAGTGGAGGCAGCTGAGGAATGTATTCGAGATCCGCAGTTTCCTTGGCCTCGCTAGTTACTATTGACGATTTATCCAAAACTTTTCAAAGTTAGCAAAGTCCCTGACTCGATTAACTCAAAAAGGAGTGAAGTTTGAATGGGATGAGAAGTGTGAATCATCTTTTCAGGAGCTTAAGAAGAGGTTGATGAGTTCCCCTATCTTGGTCATACCGGAGCGCGACATTGGATACACCATCTACTGTGATGCGTCAAAGGAAGGTTTGGGATGCGTATTGATGTAGAATGGCAAAGTTGTAGTGTACGGATTGAGACAACTAAAATTGCATGAACAGAACTAGTCTACTCATGATTTGGAATTGGCAGCTGTCATTTTTGCGTTGAAGTCATTGAGGCATTATCTGTACAGGGAGAAGTTTAAAATGTTCACCGACCACAAGAGCTTGAAGTACCTGTTCTCTCAAAAGGATCTGAACATGAGGTAGTGCCGTTGGGTCGAGTACCTTGAGGATTATGACTTCACCTTAGCTTACCACCCAAGGAAGGCCAATGTAATAGCCGATGCGTTGAGCAGAAAGACGAGACCCGAGTTGGCCTGTATCGCTGCCCAGGAGTGAAAGATGATGGAAATGCTTGGAGATTTCCACTTGTAACCGATCGAACGAGGGAAGGATCTTGTTTCGTGTTGACTGTGGCCACATCCAACATACGTCAACAAGTTCTAGATGCGCAAAAACACAACCAGGAAGCTGTGTATATCCGACAACACCTAATCACTGAGGAGTTAAAGCCCGGATGGACAATGGATAAGCATGAACACTTGACGTTTCAGGGTTAACTTTTTGTTCCCGATGTTGAGGGTGTATGGGAGAACATCCTGAAAGAGTTTCATCGTTTTTCATTCGCAGTACACCCCGAAAGGACTAAGATGTACCAGGATCTGAAGACGGAGTATTGGTGGAATGAAATAAAGAAAGATGCCGTCGATTACGTCGCCCGATGCCTCACATGTCAGCAGGTCAAAGATGAACATCAAAAGTTAGGAGGAACTCTACAACTGTTGAAGATACTAGAGTGGAAGTGGGAGCATGTCACAATGGACTTCATCATCGCGTTACCGAGATTGCCTCAGGAACACGATGAGATCTAGGTTATTGTGGATCGCCTAACCAAGACTGCGCACTTCTTGCCAGTTGGACCCTCCGACACCTTAGAAACCTTAAGCTAGAAGTACATCCGAGAGATAGTCCGCCTACACAGGACACCAGCCTCCATCGTTTTCGACCGAGATCCCAGCTTTATATCAAGAGTTTGGCGCAGTTTACAAATAGCTTTGGGAACGGAGCTTTGCTTCATCATAGCCTTTCACCCTCAGACCGATAGACAGTCCAAATGCACCATTCAGACGTTAGAAGACATGCTGAGAGCTTATGTTATGGATGTTAGGGTTGTATACTGAAAACTATGGATTTTATTTTTGTTTTAGTATTTTATTTTATTTTATTTTAATAAAATTAATTTTTCATTTTATGAGAATCTGAATGAACAATGTATGTAATATTATTTCTTTAATATTATGCATGAATATTCTTTATTCTGTACAGTATTTAATTTGATGTGTAGAGCATGACTTGAATACAGAAGACCCGATTTTAGGTTCTTACAAAATATAAGTTTTTGTTCACAGTTTCGATAAAAATGGACATACCATCGTACGACTGTAGCACAGAGTTTTAGTAGGCCTGTCTTGGCTACGGGAAATAGATAATAGCGTTGTCTATTTTTTCCGATTCTCTGTGCTAGTACACTTTGTGTGTATTAAATTGGACACATTGGGTAATTAATTTTATACTGACTATATAAATTAATTCACACCCCAATGTTATTATGAGAGTGCTTATGCTCTTAATCCTGAAATAATTATTGATTTGCGTATAGTAAATATTTCTTATTTTGATTCATTAAAGGGTGCGATCTTATATGGGTCTATATTTTCGGTGAGTTGGATAGCTGTATTAATTATATGGTGAATATTAATTATTGATGGAATTCATGTCTCGATAGTTCTGGATTGATGATACCCCCTTAAAGAAGCTTATAAGTTTTAACCGAGCGAAATCCTGCAGGTGAGTTTTATTATTCGGCGATCAAATAAGTTAAGTGGAAGTGTTTAAAGAATTTCAAGATGCCAATTAAATTAAATTTTTAGTAATTAAATTTAATTGGCGGGTATCGAGAATCTAAACGTGGAGATATGAGTTAAGCATTTAATAACAGGAGCTCAATGCAAGAAGGCCTTGAGATTATTGGCTAGAGTGCAATTACAGTTCTTTAGTGGTGTGAACTGTAATTTAGTGTTTTATGAAAATTGTAGAAACTACTGTAAGGTTTTCGTAATTATAGATATCGCTGAGACTTTTTCTTAATTGCGGATACAGCTGGATACATATCTGGGTTACACTAGAATTGTTTGTCATAATTACTCCACAGTCTCTGCTATAACCCTATAAATATGCGGGTAGGCTAAATCAAATTCATAACTTATCTTCAACACTAAAGCTGGCTAGGTTCTACTTGTACGAGTTCTCGAATGATCGTAACCCACACTACATCCGGGAATCACATAAGGGAATACAGCAGAATATCTGACGGGAGATTCAACTCGGAATCAACAATCGTAGTTGGAGAATCGACCAAAAAGTTATTCTTATAAATTAACTGTGGTGGGACGGGTTTTTATTTTGGTCATTCGGCATCAAAAGTTTTATTTGGAGCCCATTTCAGCGATTGCCCGTCCAGTTATTTTTATTGAAAAATCGTTTACAAAAACATTGATCTTGGAAGTTTTGCCTCCAATAATTGGTATTAAAGTTGTTTTGTTTTTTATTTACGGTTTATCGAGGGGCATGGAAGATTTAAAATTGTGCTAATTTTGTTTTGCAGGTATTCTAATCTCGATTTTATGATAATCTTTTTATTTATATTTGATTGAATGGTTTGGATGATGATTATAATTATTCTTTTAATCGTGATGGTTGATCGTGATAGTTTAAGTTTTTCAGGTTGAATATAAACCTACGGGACATAGGTTTTTGATGTAAAAGTTTTTATTTATTTTTAAATATTAGTTTAGAATATTTAAGAACATGTTGAATATCCAAAAACTTGAAGAACAGGCGGCGGATCACGGTGTTTATCTCAACCTACGGATCACGGTGTTTTCACTGCAATAAGACGTGGAACTAGAAAAAACTATGTCTAGTTTATCTCAGTAAGCTGAACAAATAAAACTGCAGTAACTTGAATATCCGTTTACAAGTTACGGATCACGGTGTTTTTTTCACAAATTTTTTAATAGTTTTTCCAGTAATTTTTTTTTGCAATTTTTAACTTTAAAAATAGTATTAAAATAAGTCCCAAAAATATAAAAAACGGGCACAAAACAGCCCACATGGCGGCACCACCGGCAGCGGTTCAGGGCTATTTTTCGATGAATTTTTGCATTGGTTTCGAGACTGGTTTTCAAAAAGTTTTTCGGCATAAAATAGCAATAAAATACCACTGGAAAAAATTCCAAAAATATGAAAAAAACAGCATCAAAATAGACAGCAAAAAGCGGCAACAGCGGCAACCTTGGACGGCGGTGGCGCAGGCTATTCAGGAATGTTTTTCTAGATTTTTTGGGACAATTTTTGAGGCATTCTTTGAGCCATCATATTGCTGGATATAAGTGCTAAAATCAATGAAAAACGGGTGCCAAAACAACCACGGAACAACCTGAAACAAGTAGCACAACAGTAGCGGCGGTGGGCGGTGCAATGCAGCGACTTCTCGGGCTTTTGATGGCTATTTTCGGGTTACTTTCGAATCAAATTTTTTTTTATAAAAATATAGTATATTTTGTTAGATGCGTTTAAAAAAAGGAACGAAAACAGAGTTCGGATGAGGCCGGAACGGCCTCGAGAAGTTGGCGGTGCAGTGCCATTGCGGGGTTGCAACGTTTATTATGTTTTGGCCGCCATCGAAGCCTACTTTTCGGACTATTCTTGACCAGTTGTTTTTGACCGAAAAATAGTATATTTCGTTAGTTACGTTTTATAAAAAATGGAGATGAAAATAGAGTTCGAAAAGAGGTCGAAAAAGCCTAGGGAAGAGGCTGGCGTAGTGCTAACGGCATGCCGGTAGGTGGCCGGCAGTGGTGGCTAGTTTTGGGACTCCTAGTGGCTCTTTTCTGATATCTATTGATCAAGATGTGAAATATTTGTATATCACTACAAATCAAAGATTCTTGATGCAATCTGGATACCTATAAGCAGCTATTTCAAAGGATTGAAACTCTTACAGCTTATCTTTGAACAGGAGACTGAAACTCATCAGAGTTTCTATTTGATTATAAAATTGGGATATATACATATCTTGCATTTATATTGTTATAAACTGCGTGGATAATGTATATCTCTTTTATATATTCTTGTTAATTTAATTAATTTGTAAAATTCAGTTTTAAATAAATATTTTATAAAGAAAAATTAAATTAAGTTTTTTTAATTAAATTTTTTTATTAAATAGAAAAAATTTAGATATTTTATTTTATTTTTATAAAATATCACATTTAAGATATTTTTTTATTAAATCAAATATCTTGAAAAAACGTGAAAATTAATTCCAGATTTTAAATTAATTAAATGAAAAAATATTTAATCTAAATAAATTATTATTTTTCAAAAAATGTGTAACATAAAATAAAATAATTGAATGTCTTTAATCACTATCTTAACTGAAAAGCTGAAGAAAAAACTGTAGATTCATCAAATTTTATTTGTTACCCATTAAAACACGAAAAGATGATTTGACAAACCGAAATATTTAGAATCGTGGACACAAAAAGATATTTGATTCTTTCAGATCATATGATTTTCAAAATTAATAAATTTATTTTAATTAAATGAATTTTTATAACCTTAAAAAATATTTTAAAAATTTAAGTTGGACAGGAAATTTATTCATAGATAAATCCCGCGGTCTCGATTACCAATTTGTAGGCGATGTAATTAAATTCTGCGAGTTGACAGTAAAGCCTTCCTCCTTATTGGACAGATTAATTGTAGTATCATCAGTAGAAACCTTCTTTAGGGATAATTCTGGGTAATTGTTAGTGTGGATCACTTCTCTTTCTGAAGGGTTCATTACGAAACGATTAATTTGAGATTAGGTGATGGTTAACATTTAGCTGTAAATAGTTAGTATCCTCTCCATCTGAGTCGCTGCTATTATTTACTAGACGGAAGCTATGTTAACTATTTAATTTTATTTGACAGGGACAGTTGCCTAGATAGTAAAATTAAAAGAAATTGGATTGTCTGGACAAATGATGGATAGTAAACGTCCTCCCATTGAGGTATGCTATTCACAGGGAACCAGGTTGCTGGCCAATTTCTTTTTAAAATGGTAGAGGGTACTAAATTAAAATAAAATTTAAAATTTTGTTCGTCATAATTAATGATTTTTTTTTAATTATTTGATTCTCAGGAATAAAATAGGTCTCAATTCACTCACAGTTATACTCAAAGAAAATAAACTAATGGGATCAAATTTTGTTGACTGAAAAAGTAATTTGGATAGAGATTTAACTTCCAAGGGTATTCGTTTAATGCTAGAAAATGTGTTTGTTTCTGAAAAGGGTTCTTCCTCTTGGTCAAAAGGCATAAAGAAGAAAAAGGTTCAGAAACAGGGTGGCACAATTTCAAAGGTCGTTAGTGGGTCACTGACTGGTGTGAAAAAGTCGAAAGACGGATGTTTTCACTGCAATAAGACGTGGAACTAGAAAAAACTATGTCTAGTTTATCTCAGTAAGCTGAACAAATAAAGAAATTTATGTTCACTGGTTGTGAAAACATGTTTAGTGGTGCTATCTATCGATACTTGGTGTGTAGATATGGAAGCCATTAATCATGTTTGCAATTCGTTGTAGGAGTTCTAGAAAATCCAATAACTTAGTGATGGGGAGATTTACCTGCATAAGGGTAATAATACAAAGGTAACAGTAGTTGCAGTGGGAGATGTCAATCTCAATTTTAGTAGAGATCGGATTTTAATATTGAGATATTGTCTTTATGTACCTTCCATTAGAAGAAACTTAGTTTTCGTTTCTAGATTCATTAAAGATGGATATTTGGTTTATTTTAATAATTCTGTGGTTATTAAAGATAATAAACGAGTTATCTGTTCTGGTATATTGGTGGATAATTTTTATATTATTACTTCAATATCTCCTACACTGCAACTAACTGAATTGAATAACACATTAAATTTACCATATAAGAGAAAGTTTTCTTTTTTAATGAACCAAACGTTTCTTTGGCACTTACGCTTGGGTCATATTAATCTAAAATGGATAAATATACTGGTAGAAGATGGACATTTGAGTTCATTGAAAGTGTGAGACCTGGACCCATTTTATTTTGGGAATACTTTAAGTATTGACGGAGTTTAAGTTAACCGTTAACCTTGGTGTGATGGGTTTTGTTTCTTCATAGTAGAACAACAAGTGTATAAGAGTTTCACGCTTTTTTAGGTTTGGTAGAGGCATGTTTAACTTGGTTTAAAGCTTAAAAACCTATTTTGCATCGAAAAATACACTGCCCAGCAGTTCGGTCGACTGGAGGGGTTGGCCCAATCGACTGGACTGAAGTTTTTCAGTTCGGTCGACTGGATTAGGGTGTTCGGTCGACTGGACCGTAGGTTTTTGCCATCTCTATAAATATCTAGTGGGCTGAGATATTTTGGAAAAGATATCTTCTAAGCTAAGTTTCGATTCTCTCTGCTTTCTCTCTAGATTTTTGAGGGGTCGGGGCTTAGTTTTCAGCAATTCGACAGTGGATCCTCGATGTTGGTGCTGTGGGCTTCATATATATCTGGACAGATTTTCGTTTCGACGAGGTTCGATTTTTGAGACTTCGAGTTTTGACTCTCAGAGGTAAGATTCTAGACCTTACTATTGTTAAAGGCTGTTTCATGCAATTATATGTGTTTTCACCGGGTAGAAAGTACATTAATGTCATATTTATGTTTAAATCTTATTTTTTGAATAAAAAATATATTTTTCGCCTTTCTTTGTTTATTACATCATATGACTTGTAGTGTTGGGTTTTCAAAGGGTGTTCTTAAAAACGGTGAGAAAATAATGGATTTTGTGAAAATCTCAACACTTTGTGTTTTGGAGGTTTGGAGCTAACCTTTGAGGTTAAGTCTCGATTTTGAAAACGTTTTGTTGAAAACGGAAAAAAATATTTTGAAATGTTTTGTTTGATCTCCATGTTGATGGATGGATATATATATACATGTTTAATGTATATTTGTGAAAATGTTTTTCGTAGTTGTTGAGCTACGGGTTAGTTTTTGAAATAATTCTCTAGATGTACTGGGATAGCAGGTATTTGGCATAAGTTGCCCTCAGTGAAAGTCAAAAAACGTGCGTAGAGAAGGTACCTTTGTCCTTCGGGGTAGTTCCCGTAAAGGTGGTAGGTGCTTTTGTCCTTCGGTTTTAGTCTTTAAAGTCAGCAGTTACGTCGTGGTGCTCCGTATAGAATTTGTCATTACCTGATCGGTCCTATGATGTATAGGGATTGGGTAAGGGGCAAGAGTCTATAGTTGTTATCTCTGTCCCTTGTGACGGATTCAGTACATAGGAATCATTTATCTTTCTCATTTGCTGTGTGACCCAAGTGAAGCATACTATTTTATCATTTATCTTTCTCCTCGGTTGTGTGACCCAAGTGGAGCATACTATTTTATAATTTTATTTTCCTCGACTGTGTGTGTTTCGAGTGGAAAATATCCTCTCTCTTTCCTTGGTGTGTGATCCAAGTGAAAAAATAACGTTTTGGGTTACTGCTTTTCTTTAACTATAAAAAACGTTATTTGCATTGTTGATATGCATGGTTTTAAGGGTGGACATGTGGGGTTTTATGGAGAAAAACCTTTTTTAGGCTCGCGTTAGTGTGATGGAAAAACTTATGATTTTGGGTTGAAAAAACCTTTTGGGCTCCTTTGGTTGAGCCTGTATGCTTATGATTGCATAACCTGCTTTACAGCTTTATAGTCTATTTCTATTGGGCTTCGGCTCACGGAGTGAGATTTTGCCGTAAAACCTTTTTCAGGTAAGCGTGTCATGTAGGTTGACCTGGTGGTGCCTGGAGGTGGCTGATGACAAGATCCTGTTGTCTTGTTTTGCTAGGTAGTTTATACCTTTCTGTATATATTTCATGTTTAGAGATAACATGTTATAAATCAAATGAAATTCTTATGGATGTATGAATGTTTTTATGCTTTCAAGAGAACCATGGATTGGTTGTTATTTTTTGTAGTTTCTTACTACGTTTTTCGTTGTGGGGTTCAACGGTTTATAAAATAGATTTTCAAATGGGTTCTGCTTCATATAAACTCTAGTGCTTCGAGGTAGATTTTGAAGCAGCCTAAGCTTCTTTTAAAATGAAAAGATTTTCATTATTCAAAACATGTATTTTGTTTTTAAAGGCTTGGCTTATGGGCTGTAACTGTAGTCTCTTGGCTACACTTTTAAATTAAATAAATCCTTGGTAGTGCATTTTACAAAGATTTTAACCTCGTCTTGGCTTTATGGTTTTTCATCCGTAGTGTTGGGCTGTTTTGGTGGTTGTTCTGTGGCTTTTCACGTGACCCGGAGTTTAGGGCGTGACAAATTAATTTGAGAGCTTTGGGTTCGAATACCTATGAGTTGTGGGAAGAGGGTGTGTTACCTTGTGAGGATGTGTGTGTACTTGATTGCCTGTGTTTGGAACATGAGTATGAGTTGCAGTTATGCTGAGAAGAGCATGGGTTACGGCTGTATGGGAATGTGTAAAGGTTCCTGCGACGAGTATCAATTTTGCAAAATTCCTACGGGAATGAAGGTCAGTGGTTTGATCGATATCCTAGTGATTAGAAGATCGCGTTTGGGAACCATGCTAGGTTCATGTGGTTGGCTTAGTGCTGAGATGACGTATCCTGGGTATGATATGTTTGGAGGTTAATTGTGTTCTACCTTCAGTTCAGAAATGAGTATGCTGTTTGCCCATGGGAACGAAGTGTGGAGTGCCAAGATTCAGTAATGTACCGTGTGGTTTGGCTAGCCTGGGGTGATAGGTGAGAGATCGTAGGGTACGATGCCTGTGATCGCGTGTGCCTTGAGGGCAGAAGTACGAAAGGTGTCTGCATGGTGCCAAGATTATTAGTAACTCTGGATGAGAGGTCCCAGGATTGAGTTCCCTTTGTTTGACGCTGTGCCTTTTACAGTGGGCTCGAGGTGGTAATATGATTGTGGTTTGCGTAGCAGGAGTTAGGTAGTGTAGCGTAACTTTGTGAAGTGAGGTTTTGGGCACAATGGGATGTGTTGTGTCAGGTATGCGGATGGATGGTTTCCAGGTGCGTGAATGAGGTTTAAGAGCTAAGTGCTCAGTGTAATAGACGATCTGAGTATCGTGATCGGAGTTGACTGTAGCTGTGTGACTGTAGTCGATGTGGCCTCGAGGTAGAACTTGCAGAGTTCTTTAGAGACCAAGTGTTGAGGAGTACTCCTAGTACACTGAGGTTGAGTCATGGTTTCTTGTTGGCCTTTGTCTTTCCTTTGGATGGAAGGAGAGAGAGAGTTTTCTTGTAGCTGATTGTCTTGTAGACGATTGTCTGGTGCGAGTTGTTTCATCTCGGTTGGATGGAGGTGCCAAGTTCATGATTGGTTCAGGTTTTGGTTGTGTTATGAGATTGTGGAATCTCAGTGGAGCTATACCCGTGTGTGACCCTTAGAGTTGTGACTCAGGGATTTGTGTCGCCGTGATTGGGTGATTATAAGATAAATTCTTCGTGGCTTCGACGCGTAGTGCGAGACGCACTACATCTGAACATCTGTGTGTGTGACCTGGGATCCGATTGCTCCCGCGGTTGGAAATCGTAAAGAATTACATGATGGGGTTGGTATTCTCCCGTAGTGGAAGACCGTAAAAGAGTACGTGTGGGTGTGGTTAACATGACAGGTCGTGGTAATCTAGTCAGTGTGGCTTGTTTGTATGATGGTTGAACCATATGGGTTGTATTCCTTATGCTATTTGTTCTTGATAAACAAGGGAGTGAGTGTTGAGACATAGAGTTCTTTTGCAGTGATCAGTTGAGGATCATTGACCGTTGTGTGCGTACGGTTGTGTCTCTAGCTCTTAGCAGAGCGGGAATTTTATCAGAACAGTGCGGTTGTGATATGTGTATGGTGGATTTCTGGTAAACTTTTGTGAGTCTGGCTTGGGTCCTATTTGAGGCTTGGAATTGCTTAGAGTTCTTGGAGTTGAGGAGTGGTTATCGACTGTGGTAAGTGTTGTGCTTCGATATAACTATTATCTGTGTGGATGGTGGTCCTGAGAGTATGATGTTAAAGAAGCCTTGGTTGGCATGGCTAATAAAAACC
Organism: Heliamphora pulchella; assembly: GCA_032270985.1. Lineage (NCBI taxonomy): Eukaryota > Viridiplantae > Streptophyta > Magnoliopsida > Ericales > Sarraceniaceae > Heliamphora > Heliamphora pulchella. The sequence continues at coordinate 33,509 of JAULJZ010034504.1, forward strand.
GACACGATTAATTGGTTGGGAACGAAAGAGCCGTGATGCGTTCTGGATATGAAGAAATTGCTAAAGGTAAGATGCAAGTCTTGGTTGGTGTCTTGGGTCCGAATATTTTGCTATTGTGGACTCAAGGGATTGAGGTATGTGTTATGAGTTAGAGTTGATGTTAGATGACAGTCATCAAGTTGTTTTGTCGGACAACGACAATTATGTTTGACTCGAGGTTGATCTATAGCCTTTGTATCAGTGATCTGATAATGAGGTGTTGAGTTGCGTAGTAATGGGTAGTGATGTGCCGTTGCACGGGAGGCATGATTGGGTTTATGCAGGTTGTTGGGTACCTATGAGGTGATCTATTTACGTGACGTGTTTGGTCGGGTGACTTGCGGCTGTGATGCCGGGTTGATTTTCGATTGTGTGAAACCTTGTCTGGGACAATGGTGTGCCACATAGTGTTTCTCCTGGGTGAGAATAGTAATTAATGATGGAAGATCTGATAGAGGGCGAAGGTTTGAAGGTTTGATGAGATCTGTTCTTTGGTATTCCAGGTGAGTAAGTGAGCTTCTCTTTGATGAGCTTCTCTCTAGAGTGGGTGTTGTGTTGTTGCTCATGGATCAGTGTCATGATAGCTTCAGTAATGGAGATGTTGGCATCTGTAGGGTGATGATGTGGTATCAAAGTCGGTGGTCATCTGGTGGTGATGGTCAGGACGAGGGTGATAGTCTCTGTGTTCGAGCATAAAGCATGTTTAAGATCAAGTACAGTGGTGAATTGGTCTCTTGCCTTGCGTTTGTCGTTGGAGTAGCTGTATTTGGCGAGAGTTCTGTGTTGGGGTTTAGCAGCATGAGTTGGATCTTGATCCAATGTTAATTGATGTTTCCTGGATGACAGTAGTATCAGTGGAACTTACCCGTGCGTGCAGTCTGTATGGAGGTCGATTCTTCACGTCGTGTTTACCTTGTGTGCCGACGGTTGTATACTTGGTATCAGTTTTATGACGACATGTTTGGGATTTTAGTTGTTGGGGGTATTTCTGTTGTTATGTGGTATCGCTGGGTTTGCATCAGAGATTGTTGATGGTTGATGAGCAGGTGTTTGGCTTGCGTTCAGTGTTGAATTTCGGGGACAAAATTCCTTCAAGAGGGGCAGAGTTGTGAGACCCTGACTCATTTTATTTTGGGAATACTTTAAGTATTGACGGAGTTTGAGTTAACCGTTGACCTTGGTGTGATGGGTTTTGTTTCTTCATAGTAGAACAGCAAGTGTATAAGAGTTTTAAACTTTTTCAGGTTTGGTAGAGGCATGTTTGACTTGGTTTAAAGCTTAAAAACCTATTTTGCGTCGAAAAACACACTGTCCAGCAGTTCGGTCAGCTGGAGTGGTTGGCCCAGTCGACTGGACCGAAGTTTTTCAGTTTGGTCGATTGGACTAGGGTGTTCGGTCGACTGGACCGTAGGTTTTTGTCGTCTCTATAAATATCAACTAGGCTAAGATATTTTGGAAAAGATATCTTCTAAGCTAAGTTTTGGTTCTCTCTGCCTTCTCTCTACATTTTTTAGGGGTCGGGGCTCGGTTTTCAGCAACCCGACAGTGGATCCTCGATGTTGGTGATGAGAGCTTCGTATATATCTAGATAGATTCTTGCTTCGACGAGGTTTAGTTTTTGAGGCTTCAAATTTTGACTCTTCGAGGTAGGATTCTAGACCCTACTGTTGTTAAAGGGTGTTTCCTACAATTATATGTGCTTTACTGGGTAGAAAATACATCAATTTTATATTTATGTTTAAACCTTATTTTTTGGGTAAAAAGCATATTTTTTGCTTTTCTTGGTTTATTACATCATATGACTTGTAGTGTTGGGTTTTCAAAGGGTGTTCTTGAAAACGATGAAAAAATGATGGATTTTGTGAAAATCTCAACACTTTGCGTTTTGGAAGTTTGGAGCTAATCTTTGAGGTTAAGTCTCGATTTTGAAAATATTTTGTTGAAAACAGAGAAAAACATTTTGAAATGTTTTGTTTGATCTCCATGTTGATGGATGGATCTATATATACATGTTTAATGTATATTTGTGGAAATATTTTTTGTAGTTGTTGAGCTACGGGTTGGTTTTTGAAATGATTCTTTAAATGTACCGAGATAGCGGGTATTTGGCACGAGTTGCCCTCGGTGGAAGTCTGAAAACGTGCGCAAAGTAGGTATCTTCTTTGTCCTTTGGGGTAGTTCTTATAAAGAAGGTGGTAGGTGCTTTTTTCCTTCGGTTTAAGTCCATAAAGTCAGTAGTTACGTTGTGGTGCTCTGTATAGAATTTTTCATTACCTGACCGGTCCTATGATGTATAGGGATTGGGTAAGGGGCAGGAGTCTATAGTTGTTACCTCTGTCCCTTGTGACGGAATCGGTACATAGGAATCATTTATTTTTCTCCTCGGCTGTGTGACCCGAGTGGAGCATACTGTTTTATCATTTATCTTTCTCCTCGGCTATGTGACCCGAGTGGAGCATACTGTTTTATCATTTTATTTTCCTCAGTTGTGTGTGTTCTGAGTGGAAAATATCTTTTCTCTTTTCTCGGTGTGTGATCCAAGTGGAAAAATAATATTTTAGGTTACTGCTTTTCTTTAACCGTAAAAAACGTTATTTGCATTGTTGATATGCATGATTTTAAGGGTGGGCCTGTGGGGTTTTATGGAGTAAAACCTTTTTGAGGCTCGTATTAGTCTGATGGAAAAACTTGTGATTTTGGGCTGAAAAAACCTTTTTGGCTCCTGTGGTTGAGCCTGTATGCTTATGATTGTATAACATGCTTTACAGTTTTATAGTCTATTTCAATTGGGCTTCGGCTCATGGTGTGAGATTTTGCTGTAAAACTTTTCTTAGGTGAGCATGGTCGTGTAGGATGACCTGGTGGTGCCCGGAGGTGGCTGATGACAAGACCCTGCAGTCTTATTTTGTTAGGTAGTTTATACCTTTCTGTATATGTTTCATATTTAGAGATAACATATTGTAAATCATATGAAATTCTTATGAATGTATGCGTGTTTTAATGCTTTCGAGTGAACCATGGTTTGGTTGTTATTTTTTATAGTTTTCTTACTATGTTTTTCGTTGTGGGGTTCAACGGTTTATAAAACAGATTTTCAAATGATTTCTGCTTCATATAAATTCTGGTGCTTCGAGGTAGATTTTGGAATAGCCTAAGCTTCTTTTAAAACGAAAAGATTTTTTTTTATTCAAAACATGTATTTTGTTTTTAAAGGCTTGGCTTATGGCCTGTAACCGTAGTCTCTTGGCTACGCTTTTAAATTAAATAAACCCTCGGTAGTGCGTTTTACAAAGGTTTTAACCTCGTCTTGGCTTTGTGGGGTATCCCAAGGGAACGAAGGGTGGTATATTTTATAATCCTAAGTATTAGAAGGTCATTGTTAGCACCAATGCCCGATTCTTGGAAGAGGATTATATTATGAACCACAAGCCTAATAGCAAAATTATTCTGGGAGAACTGAGAGAAAATGCTAGTAGAACGGAAGAGAAACCACAAGTCACTGATATTCCATTACCTAGTTGTAGTAGGAGGATTATCAGGACAGGTGCAAATCAAGAACAGGGTTCAGATTCTGCACAACCTGTTACTACTAGTACACAGACATTGGTAGTGTCTCATCGTAATGGGAGGGTTGTTCATCAACCTGACTGGTATATGTTCTTGGGAGAGTTGTTGGCCCAACTTGGTTTCAACCTATTTTAATGATAGGAAACCAAAGCTTCTAATTGTGCAAATTGAGTGTGTTCACAGGACTTTAATGAAATAAGCACAATTGAGAAAGAAAAATGAAAGCCATGAAGCATGAAGATCATATTCAAGCGGCTAAGATCCATCGAGCAAGAGAAAAACCAAGAAGACAAGAAAAGAACTTGAAGGACTTGAAGATTTTCTAAGTGTAAATGCACTAGGAC
>JAULJZ010034515.1:1790-14890 GCA_032270985.1 Heliamphora pulchella
AATTTTATAACGTGTAAATTTTGCTGAGAAAATGGTATATGGGGGGGCGGGGGGGAGGGATTAATGGTTTGAAAAATGTCGCCTTCATTCATCAAAAAATTTAAGTCCTAGACATTTTTCTCATCAAACAATGGAAATTTTGGCACTAAAGATGTATTCTTGGAATTTGAGATTTTTTGTATTAAGGATTTGTGCACGAAACTCTTAATACTATAGAAGTTCGTTTGCTAAATGATACGTCATTCACATGAAATAAGAAATTATTGCATAAGTTCCATTCTTGAAATTCAAGGTATTGATTGTGTTTTTTCTATCATTTAAGTTGAATCCTACAAATGATTATATTAAACTTGGCCTGATGGCAAGTGATATTAGCCCCCCAACATTGTGTCATGGGTCAGAGTCATGAAAATCAGCCTTTTCACAAAGAGTTAGGGATAAGGCCGTCTGCGTGCTACCTGTCCTAGACTTTGGTATGATAATATAATGGTGTGTTCTCTCTCCCGCCTCTCTCTCTCTCTCTCTATATATATATATATCTATCTATCTATTGTTAAGGCGGTAATAAAAGTTCAAGTACATTTTCCTCAATGGGCTTCCATATTGCTTTGAAATGGTGATGCATGGCTATTTTCAATAAAAGTATGTTTAAATAATTTTTTTTCTCAATGGTAAAGACTATTTAGAATGTATCATGTTTATCATGAACCATTTTTATATTATCACATACCATCGGTGTATTGTGGTACTAGTTCAACTTGGCAACGTTTTAGGAGGAATTAGGATACTTATTGCTTTTCCACTAAACAATATTGAATCATATATGTTGTATGTTGAATCACATTATATTGTCAACTGTGAAGATTAGTGCTTCCAAAGTGTTCCTTAAGGGAAGAATTCTTTCTAAATTGAGAAGAAACATTTTATGCATTTACATGCCCAGCTCTCTTGTATTTTATGGTAGGGTAGGTAGTTAAGAACTTATATATTTGCAAAACAAGCATTGCTAAGATGACGGTGTTGATATGGATAAATGGTGCTACGAGGAAAGCGTCAATAAGAGAGGTGCATTTTTGGAAACTTTATAACATTGAATTATGGGAATTTGTTTGAGATGGTTTGACTACATGCTACACATGAGATGGTTTGACTACATGCAACACAGATCCATATTTGGGTTGATCCAAGCTTAACGCTTTATGAGAGGGAGGTCAATGAGGATGTCAGCTGAATGGCCTTGGATATATATAATGTATGCATGTAGCTTTTAGTGTGTTGAAAAAGACTATTCATGTGGCCAAACGATCATCTATAGGAAGTAAGACTTGGCCAAGTTGTAACGAAGACAGTATATATTCACTACTTATGAACATTACCGAAATTCATAATGTTTAAAACTTCCTATATGTATCGTCATTAATTCAAGATATTGATTTCCTAAATATCCAGTTATTTTTTTAAATAATATATTGGGAAATCTTTTTATATGTTATTACTAGAGTGCTTTGGCAATGCCCTGGCATTCCGTTCTGTCATAAGAATGGCCAAGAGAAGAGGGCGATTCGTCCAAAGATGGTACGACGACATGGTTTTGACATTATTGATTCTAGCTTTCAAACCACTTATCCTCGTGCTGGTCCCAAGTGGGATCCATAGGTCTTGCCTCCAACCTATGCCTTGGGAAGGATTGCTGATGTCTTCGTTTTTGGGCGATCGTGCGTTTTGGACGATGGGGAATCAGGATCAAATTTGTGTGTGCCAGTGGAAATCCAGACCTGCGTGTGCCAGCGGGTCTAGATATGTGCTTCCCAGCTGAAGAGGGGTGGCTCATTGACTAGGGCGATGTGTGGATCTTAATTATCAAAAAAATTAACTAAGGTGGCGTGTGGATCATCACAAGGGCCACGTGCCACCTGCTGGGTGTTCATACCCACAGAAATCAAAGAAGATACATGTAAGAAAATTTGTTAAGAACCTTGAAAATAACAATAAAAAGCATTAGACTACTTTCACGATGATTTAATGTAAAAATGTTTTGCAATATTGCAATTAACTTGTATGAACAATTACATATAATATATGCCTTGGGAGATAGAGAAAATTGTGAGAAATGCCAATCTAGGAATTTTTCCAATGTTTTCGAGACTTACCAAGTTTCTTAGGAACTGTGCTGGAAATAAAATACAAATTCTGGAATCAGCAGTAAAAGAAAAAAAAAATGATGTAGAAAATGAAGTTGAAGTGATTTTTATTAGTTCTTGAAATATCATTGTGAACTTCACAATTATAAGCTGCTTAGAAGTGTGAATTGCAATGTAATGCCTTTGTTTCCTTGTGATGTACAAGTGCTCCTTATTCTACTTTTTGTTGTAAATTTTCTCTGAACAGAAATCCTTCTCATTTGCCACCATATAGCTTGTATTTGTTTAAACATTCCGGTGATGGTAATTTGAGCATTACATTTAAGCATTCAATTTTCTAATCTTTTATGCATTTTGCCTTACAAGCTGTCTGAACTCAAGTTATCCTTTGGTGGTAATATAACAATAACTCACAATACAATTAACATTGATACATTAGATCAAAGGGTGACATGCATTTTTGTGACCTATACAAGCCTTGTGACTTTTGCTCCTTAATTTCCTAGTTCTTGGAATGTGTGCCATTCAAAATTTTGCTCCCTTTTTTTTTTATATATATATATGTGCCTGCTTTTTTTTATTGGCTGTCATGTATCTAGTTTTATTATCACAATTATCTAACCTATTTCCCCATTCCATCGATAGCAATCTTGGGGCTTTGGCTGAGCTTGTGAAGGATAGTGCTAGGAATTCTGTGCAACAAACTCAGCAACAAATCCAAGTTATCCAGTCACAGATGCAGTCACAGCAGCAGGCCACCCTTCGACATCCCCAGCAAGTAGGTCTATCTACTTTTTTTCTTTTTTCATTGGGAAATGCTTTGATGTTGGTTAGTGCCCCCCAACTTTTTCAAAATCCTTTTATTATCCTTGTATTTCATGAAATTTCTGCAATATATTTGGAATGGCCCCCCAAGTTTTTTGAAAATTCTTGTGTTGGCTCTCTATTTCATGAAAACTTCGACAATGTGTATGAGATGGCCTCCAACTATTTCACATAGTAGAGAACATTGTGCATGCAACGCTCGTGCAAACTTGAGAGAAACACAAATGGTGAATTTGGTGAGATGTGGGGAAAGTCTTGTGTCAGTTATGAAATGATGTGGAAGTTGTGTATTTATTGATTTTTTTTTTATTTTTTAAGGGAAAAAATGTTGCTACAAACTTGCTTATTTATTTTTCACTAACTGAATGAAAAGTCTAAGTATACCTTCCACTAATTGAACCAAACTCTTGTGACACAGTTTAACTAAAACTTCTAGTTGACTGTTGCCCCTACAGTTTCCTTATTATAATATTATTGATTATGGGTAATTATTGAATTCTTGGGGTTCTTTTAGAAATAATAATGTTGCTACTTAATAGATTTATCTTTAGCTAATTGAACAAAAAGTCATGAATACCCTCCATTAATTGAACAAGAAGTCATGTGGTACAACACCACCAAAATTTGGTGTTGCCCCTAGTGTTTCCTTATTATAATATTATAGATACATAGTATAGATTACACTATAGCATTAATCCTGTTGATTTGATTTGCTTGCTTTTTCTTGTACAAGATGTAATTGTCTTGGGGCTATTTACTTTGTTGTTGGTTCAAATTTGAAGTTTTGTGCATACAACGCTTATGCTCCGTTTGATAACATATATGTTCACGTTTTCTTTTTTTGCTTTTAAAATTTTCATAAACTATAAATAAAAAAACGCGCTTGACAATTATTTTTTTTATAAAAAAATGTAAACAGTTCCTCAAAATTTACTAAATTTTGGTATAAAAAAATGTGTTTTCAACTTTTTTGTGAACTTCTCATTCTCTCTCCTCCACCACCTCCAACCACCCACATCTCTTGCTACCATCATCGACTAACATCTCCATTCATTTACCGACCTCCATTTTCACCCACTAGCCGCCACCTCTATCCACTGCCGATCGCCCTCCACCTCTAGCCACCATTGTTAGCCACCATCATCACCACCACCACCTTTGGTTATCACTTCTCCCACACGCTGCCACCTCCACCCACCAACTTCAGCCACCGGGTGCCATCATCGACCGCCATTGTCGGTCACCATCTTTGCTACCAGCTTTAATCATAATTTTTGGTGACTTCTACATTCAGTCACCTCCTTCGGTCATTAGTGACCGTCTTTGGCATACCTTGGCTGCCCCAACCTCCATCACCATGGGCTGCTATCAACGGACCAACTCTAGGCACTGTCGCCGAACACCACCTCTGCTTGCCATAAACACCCTTACATCTGACAACCTTTTTGGGCAACTCCTCTTTTGCTGGCAGCCACTTCAATTAACATTCGTTTCAAAATAAAATTTTACAGAAACATGTGTGTGCCGAACTTGTTTTTTTGCTTTATCTCTTATAAAAATAAACATAAACTGTAAATATTATCCAATGGTGCCTTAATGTTAGGCTTGTACTTAATCCAACCCTCCCATATTTTCATTGGTGGGTACTAAACTAGGCATACTTTTTTTCACAAATGTAAAGGTAAATTGTTTTTCTGATTAAAAAAAAAATGATTGGGGTAGATTTTTTTTATTTATGTGGATTATATTAATTTGCAAGAGAAAAAATTCCTTAAATTGGTGTTCTAATAAATTCCGCAGCTTAAAAATCATATGAAATAATTATAAAAAAGTGTTAAGAGATTGATATCCTTATTACATATTTTTGTAACCCTTGTATGCGGACAATGATATTCGAGTATTAATGCACCATAAGGTAACTCAAGTTTTTCTTTTTTGGTACTCTTATCTTGGCCCCTCCGCAACAAAACTTCTAGCTCCGTCCCTTCTCCCAAAATTTAGTCGTCTTCTTGCTCTTGTATACAGTGTATAGTAGTTTGGCATAGGTCATGGATACAATTCATGTTTGACTTCCTGTCTTACCATGATTCCATACCAAAACTGACTGTGCAAGTTCCAGATATCAGATGAGAGAAAAAATCACCAATAAAAAAATGCTACATTTACACAGTTACACTTATGTTTAATGATGAGGGTCTCCGACACTTTGCCTCGATAAATCTCTCGGGTATATGCAATTCCTCAACTAGTGCCACATTTACACTATTGAAAAGGCTCCGTTGTAATATAAGGATCTAGCTTGTATTTGTAGGACACTTGTAGAATGCAATGAATTTTAGGAGGGCTTTAGTATAAGATAGTTTTAATTTGGAAGGTATCATGACAAACATGCATCACTAAGACGATGAAATTGTACTGCAATGACTCTGCAGATGCCAAGACAAATGCATCCACAGATGCAGCAGCAGATGGTTCATTCCCAAAATCTGGCTTTTCAGCAACAGCAACAGCAACAACAGTGGGACAGAAGTCGCAAACGCCAACCTGCCACACCTCGTCCTGGCATGAATGTAAATATGGAGAATGTAAGACCCCTGATGGAAGTTAAGATCGAAAACCCGTCTGAATTCCCAATGGACGGTAACACCTTTGGCACAATCAATTCCAGACACCCCCAACTGCAATTTCGGCAGCAGCAAATTGCCGCGCTCTCGAACTTCCATCCTCAATCCAGCAACCAATTTAGACAATTGGCTTCCCTTCAAATTCCTCCAGTTCAGACACCGTAAGGCTATTATTTATAGAGCGGATTTCTCAAGTCAAAACCGGTTCATGTGGCTCTGAAAAATTTTCTTGTCTTGATGCAGGAGCATGGGCACTGTTAGGGCTCCACCGGTGAAGGTTGAAGGTTTTCAGGAATTGATGGGCGGGGATGCTTCGCTGAAGCATGATTCGGAGGAAAATAAATTAAACACTCCTCCGAAGTAGACAGTTAGGAGGGTGGTGATTGATAACTACACAAGTATTCTCAGCTGGATAATCTTGGTACTAATAATGTACTCTCTTTTTTCATTTTCTTGGACCTCTTTGTATAAATATTTTCCTCCTCTTGTATAGTTTCTAGTGTATTGAAATTGCATATACGTAGCTTGATGAGTGAAATGAAAATCTTCCTTTGAGGAGATTGAAGTTTTGCATGCATTTTGTTATTATTATACAGTATTTATATGTATATATGAAAAATTCAACGGTAAAAAGCTGGTTTTAGCTTTTAAGTTCGTTTTTTTGAAGTTGGTTGTTTGGGTAAAAAGTTAATTTTTTTGCTTTTTGTTCAAAGTTGATATTTTTATCCCTTTATATATTTAATATTAATAATTATATGTAGTTGGTAGTGATTGTAAATAAATTATGAATAAGTGATATTATTATATTTTTAAAGTAGTGGGAGTTTGATTTGAATATATTGGGAACTTGTATTTTGATTTAATTTTTTTGACTTTTTTACCAAGGTTGGTTTTTTTGCGTTTTTAATCAAAAAGTTAAAAAAACCAACTTGCTAATCAGGGCCTTACCTTGAAGTGGTAAATCAAATTGTTGTTTTGAGTTTTTATTAACCTAAGATTGCCTGGATTTTGGCCAGCTTCAACTGCATCACTCTATCTTTGAGAGAGTGATGCCATTGAGACTACACGACGCATTCCTCACTCGAGCAATCCCGACTTATAGCAAGGTAGGAGTTTTTATTTATTTTTCCATAGTTGAGTGTGGTTCAAGGAAGGAGTTTTTATACTTGCTAAAGTTGAGTAGGCCAGAAGTTAGAAAGACTTACCATTTTGTTAGTCTGGTTTTTCTTTGTGATTTGGTTGGTTCAAGTAAAAATTCCGAATTAATTCAGCTCCCGTTTTCACAGGAATGATCTGTCCCAGCGGAAGCACAAGCTTTATAGGCAACTTTCTTTTAAGCTCTCGTATCACCTGACAAGATAAATCTAAAAAATGATAAAAAGACTTCAATATTTATAAATTACTTACAATAGCACCCATTTTTGTTGTCCTGTAGACGTTGCTTCGTAAACTATGAACAACTTCCCAACTTTGAACAAATAGACAATAAGCTTATGTCATGTCCGATTCAAAAAATGGAATTGAATGAAATAAGATGGTTAAGAAATACAATGTATTTTATATGCTCTCTCTCTCTCTCTCTCATAGGTAATAGACGAGATTATGTATATCATGAGATTTTTGTTTCATATTTAATTACCGATAATAGCATTATTTTTGCTGTTAGATAAGTAAGAATGATAATTCGAAACTTAACATGAATAATATAAAAAAAATAGTGGTATTAATAATAATACGAAGTCAGTATGAATAATTTAATTTTTTTTTTGAGCCCCACTGTTCCAATCTCACTAAACCATCAGGAGACAACTAATTTTAGGTGAATAACCAATATCAAATATTTATTTGTAGTATTTGGTATCGTTGAAAGTAGTAACTTATAAATTGTAACTTGTAGTTGTGAGTGTTTGGTAAAATTTATAACTTATAGTTGAAATAAAAGAAAAAATAGTAATAACTTATAAGTTATAGCAGAAGTTATGAGTATTTAGAAAAACTTATAACTTATAACTAAAATTAGTAGTAATAAGTTAAAAGCTACTAAAAAAAATAGTTAAAAACTATAGTAAAAATTGTAAATATTAAAAAAAACTTATAATTTATAGCTAAAATTAGTAATAGAAAGTCAAACTGCTAACAATAACTTTTTGAAACGCCCCTTAGTCCCAGGGGCGACGCCAGCAATTGGGTTGTGGGGTCAATTGACCTCATAACTTTTTAAAAAAAAATTAATACTATAGTATTTTCTTAGCTAGAGTATAATTAATTTTATTAAAATAATATAATTGACCTCATAATAATATAATACACTGTATTAAGTTATTTTTCATAATAATAAATATGCAATTTCGAGAGTTTAACAACTGTTTTGTAAAGTTGAATTAATACCAAGTTATTTGAATAGTTTGATTTAATAATTGTTTAGTTGCACATATTAAAAATGATATTTTTGATACTATTGATAACTAAATTATTATGTACTAATTTTAAAACATAATTTCCCATCGAATATAATTGTAAAAATTTATATATTTATATTTTTTGTCAAGATAACAACATGATTATTTCAAAAGTTTATTCCACTTATTAATTGATACGTATAATTTAATTTGTAGCATGTTGGTAATATATAATTAATTACTAATTAGTGTAAAAGTTATTATTTTATAGAATAAATAAAATTTAAATTTTTAAATGACCCTATTAATAAAAATTCCTAGAGTCGCCACTGCATAGTCCCGTCGATTTGGCGCCAAGTTTTACAATTCAAGCTATTCCTTAATCCTCACGCTTACACTAGGATTGATTCGTAACCCTTTTTTTTCCATATTTCCAAATAAAATTAAAAAATAGAAAAAGTATTTCCAAAATGAGCAACTTTAAATTCAATTTGAATACGAGGAGAACACAAGAAAATTTAATGATTTAACTATTTACTCGCTTCTTTCCATTGATGAGCCTTTGATACCAAGATCTAGAGTGCTCAAAAAGGAGGTAAGTTCCTCTCTATTTCTTTATATTCTATTTTCATTTATTTTGGGCAAGTGTGGCCCACTTATATCATATTTTGATAATCAAAATCGTTTATGCTGTAGCAGTGTAGCTATCAATGTGTATATTATACATGAAAAATAAAGTTCATTGGATATCACTAAATATGTGATTAAATTACAATTATTTTAAAAATAAAAGTTATTGTTTATTTACTATTTTTTTTATTTGTTTAAGTATTTAATGATATTTGATACAAATTTTTTGCACGGATAATATACACGTTGAAAGCTGAAAGAGGATTAATTTTGAGAATCAAATGTGACAAAGGTAGAACACATTTGCTCAAAATAGTTGAAAATAGAGGATAAAGAAATAGAACCCCTCACAATGACAGGCTGATAAGTGATACCATGTTTGAGAGTGATGAGGAAAAAAACAAATGATGGCAAAAACACACTTATATAAATATTCTTATTAATAGCTGCTCATTAGACATTGGTATTAAGCAAATATAAATATTTTTTTAATGTCAATATATACTTTTAGCATTTGAACTCACTATTTTTACAAACATCAATATATTTTAAAAAATGTCAATGTATTATTATTTTTTATTAATCAGTGCTCATTAAATACTTATTTCGTGATACCCCATTCAAATCATATTAACTATTATCCTATTACAGTAGTTGATATGATTTGGGCCTCATCCCCTTCGAAAGAATGGTGAAAGGCTACTGTAAATTCTTCTCCTCAATTACTCTTGCATTCAATATGATTAGTACCGAAAAATTGTCAATTAATCAACAAACACAACTGTAATTTTGATTTATCTTTCTTAATTTTAAATTTATTTAAGTAGAGAATAATTCAAATAATTAGTATCCTGTAGGTGTCAATGTAACTCAAGTATACTTGTCATCTAGTAATGTATTTTCTTTTTGTTATTTCTTTATGTTTGAATGTAATACTTTTTCAATAAGCTTGGGTCCAGTTTGTTTGAGGGATTTGGGGGGAGAGAATTAATTAATATTTCTTGTTATTGTCGAATTCGTCTTCAAGATGAATCACTCTTATGTAGTTAACGGGAGACAGGGTGACCCACTATGTAGATTTTTTTTTAGAATTTTTATGAGAAAAAGTTTGGAGACTCGAATCAATTGTAAATATGATATTAAGTCGATCAAAGAGGTAATCAGCTGCAACAAAACACCTCTTCAAAAGGAGAGAGAAATGCCTATATATGAAAGAAGGAGAGAACTCTCACATAAACAACAAAAAGCCAAACCTCCATACAAAGAGAGAACTACAAACTATCACATAAGGATGCATTATTAGAATACACTAAAAAAAGTGAAACAAATGATAAAAAAAATTATCATCACGAGCCGCGCATTGCCCTTTTGTTTTTTCTCCTATAGTAAGCTAGAAAGAACCTTGTAATCTCTACCAAACTCTTGCAAAATGACATACTAAAGGCCGAGGGTGGTCGTCTAATCTTAAATTTGATGTTACTAGTGTTGATCTAATAAATGTTCAATTCTAAAAGAACCATTTGCAAAAAAAGAATGTGAAAAACAAATGATGAAAGAAGAAAACAACATATCAAAAAAGATAAAATCCATAACACACAAATTAAAGCAAAAGATAAAAATAAAAATCTAATAGAAGAGGGAAATCAAAAAAAGGAAATAGGAGTTCGAAGATGAGAGGAAGAAAAAGATAGAGGCAGTTTATTGCCACACCTCCCACCCTCAAGACGCAAAACCTATAGACAAGACTTTAGAGAGAGAAAGATCTAGAGAAAACTCAACGACGTTGTATTAGCAATTAGCAATTCTACCATACAGATTTTGCTCCCTTGATATTGTTAGCCTTGTATCTGTATCTTGGGACTTAGACTAATAGTCTAATGAATGAGAAATTAACTTTGTGGTATTAAAAATCTCATGCCCACGGTATTATAATTACTAGGTTTTAGATTATTTTTCCTTAACTTAGTAATTCTTTTTTTAATTTTTATTCCACTCTAACCAAGCATGAATTACATTTTTCACTATACACTTAATTTTATTTATAATTTATTGATATAAAAAATATGTAGGACCTCAGTTTAAGAATTTTTCTTATATTTAATAAGCAAGCTCTTAATGCTGCAATGCGGATATGGACGCATGTTGTGCCTTAGAGGCATAATACGTTGTGTTTCTTCGGAAGCCCAGTGTCAAATATTTTTTTTTCTTAATTATTTAGCTAGTTTATTTTGTAAAACTTGTGTATATTAATTCATAGAAAAATCAAAATGGTGCATGGTTAGTCACACGATTAGAACATACATAGTTAAAAAATAAACAGTACCTATAGTTTTGACAAAAAATAATTAAATAAATATGTATATATATATATATTCATGTAATTATCCATACTTCATTTTATTTTCTATATAAAAACTAATTCCTCCAATACTGTAAAAACATCTATTCGAAATCGTTTTTAATTTTTTTAAAAAAACTCTAAGATTGGACTCCAAAAAGAACACGTTGTGCCTCTAGCTGGCACCTCGAACTCGTTCAGGTGTTTTGGTGGATAGTTTTTAATGTTTTTCTTTCATATATCAAAATGTTTGGATCAATTTACATGCACTCCGATTAATATTGAGAGACAACTTTCGATACTTTTACGTACTTTTCGTATATGATTTTCAAATTCAAGTCTTCTAGAAATGTAACAAAGGTTGAATAAAAAAGCATAATTTATGATTTTTAGATTTTCATAATAAAAACACGGGTAAAATACATTGCCATTTTCAAACACATGTATTTTCGTAGTTTAAATAATCACATTCTCCTTAAAATTTTTAGTGTTATTATAAATTCATTAATTTTGTTTGTCAAGAGTTAGTCAATTGTTAATTGGAATTCATGTCAATAATTAAAAATACTAAAATAGTAATTTTATTATTATTAAACTCTCTAATTTCTCTTTACATAACATAAAAATGCTAGCGTTAAATTACGTATGCAATAGTTTAGAAAGGAAACTGTACTTGCCTGAAATATTTATGTATTAGTTTTATTTTACCCTAAAAACATTGAACTTGGGATAGATAATATAATAAAAGTTGTCACGTTATTTATGGTTATCCAATACATAGTAAAAGGACTTTGAATTTTGGTACTAAGAATAGTATTATTAATAATTAAAATTTGATATTAATAATTCATTTTTTTTTTATGAATCCTATCAACTCAATCATGTAACTCACATTTTTTTTTAATCTGACCAATTCGAAGTGGTTATCCAAACTTGTCCTAAATCATCATCCTCACACTAGGATTTGGTTGTAACATTCTTTTCATATCTCGAAAATAATTTAAAAATAGAAAACAAAGTTAATTACAAACTGAGCAAGTTAAAATTTCTTTTAATACCAAAGAATATAAGAAAATTAAAATATTAAGGCATAGTTTGTGATAATTTCTTTCACTGTTTAATTTGGCTTATTTATCTTTTTTAATTTTTTTTAATAACTGAGTGTCTGGGTCACTTGTGTGCACTTCGACTAATCCTAGAACAATGAAGTTAACAGTCAGGTAAACATTCAGTAGTCCTGAGGGGATTTGAACCAGTAACCATTGTGGAGCAAATCCAGACTTGACCAGTTGACCTACTTCTCAGGGTTTCTTTTTTTATTTTTAATAATTGGATATTCGGGTCAGCTTGTACGCACCTCGACTAATTGCAGAGTCTTCAGGGTTAACAGCTAGGTAAACCTCTAGTGGTCTTGAAAGGATTTGAATAAGTGATTATTGGGGAGCAAATCCAGACTTGACTAGTTGAGCTATCCCTCAAAAAAAAATTTTTTTTTGGGGTCAAATTATGTTCTATTCACGATGAGAGAAACTAAAGAAGTAAGAAGAATTAATCAAAAAATGATTTTTTTAACTAAAAATGTAAGAAAAATTAATCAAAAAACATTTTTTTAACTTAAAAAAAAAACTTATTGAGGTAACCACACTAAATTATAAAATGTTGTAACACTTCAAACTAGTGCCAACCACACTCAATTATTTCTTAGTTGATTCTGTGTCCACTTTCTAGATTCCTTGCGTTACAAGCACCAAGATAAACGTTGAAATTTTTTTTTTGATTGGTAAAAGTAGTATATATTGCCATCCCTCAAACAAAAATAATTTTGAACTTAATTTCTAAGGGAGTAAGGCTAAAGTCCAAGCAAGATACAATTAATAAAAAATCAACCAAAGAAATGTGACACAAGAAAAAAAAAGATATAACAACCGATCTAACACCACCACACAAAAAAAAACACAAACACCTAAAGCTAACATACAGAAGCATAACACTTACACCAAACAACATCACCACTAAAACATATCATAAACAAAACACCGACTCTAAAAAGTAACACCTAAATCTAGTAGCAACAAGTATATAATATAATGACTCCTACAAATACAATTAAAAAAAACTCAAAGTTCAACAAAAGTACCATAGT
>JAULJZ010034546.1:0-14888 GCA_032270985.1 Heliamphora pulchella
AATTAGATTAATAAATTTTGTTCAAAAAAATTAAATTATATATATATATATATATATTCTTTATTAAAACCTTAGATATTTTTTAAAAAATTGTGATAAGATAATTAAGAGATAAAGTGATAGAATTATGGAGAGTTTTAGTTGATGTGGAATGTTGATTAGATAAAAATCCCAAAGAGAGAGAGTGAAGATAAGGTCTCTATATATATATATTTAGAGTTACACATAGAGGATGTAGAATTTTGGCTTTGGAATAAATAACAAAAGCTGCTCCGGTTAGTTTTCTCTACGCTCTCTTTTTCCCTTTTTCTTTCTTTCTTTTATTTATTTTTTTTTTGTTGTTGTTGTTTTCTTCTCTTCTCTTGTAATGGAAAATCTGATTTTAATAAGTAAGAAAAATCTTATCCTAATAAATGGTAGAAGTTTTAAGTATATATATATAAGAGCAACTAAAACGAAATAGAACAAAAGAAGAAAAAGAAGAGAGAAAGCAAAGATGCGTTGCGTTAATGAAGTCATATTTACTAATACTATCGGACACTGTAATTTAATTAGCTTAAGCCTATGCTTGGATTAGTTTTTTTTTTTTTTGAGTTTTTTTGGCTTAAAAGCTTTTTGAAAAGTTTATTTATTTAGCCTCGGTTAGCTTTTTTTTTTTTTTTACATATTTTTACGTCAATTTTTTACATAAAAAAAGTTAAAAAGTCAAAAAACTTACAACAAAAGCTGATCCACATATAAGCTTAATATGGTGAATCTTGAAGGTAGAAATACTGTATTCTTATGCCTTTCAATACGTAAAATTTAATTTTGGGATTATTTTGATAAATTATTTATTTTAAGATATTAATATAAATTAAGTGGTAAACAAATGTAAGTTAAGTAGTTAATTAATAAGATCAACAATGGAACTTAACCCGAGTATTTTAATATTTAAGTATATTGTCACTCGGATTTATATGGGAATAATCAATGGTTTTGATATAATTAAATATTAAATATTAAATAAATATAATAATACATATCTTGAAGGAAGATAAAAAACAAATAATAATAGTAAGTTAAAATTATATGTATTATTTGACAAATTAACTGTAAAATCCCACGATATACATAATAACGAAATCCAAATTAAAGGTCTTAAAATGAAACAAAGTCAAAAGATTAATAGAACATTAAACCTTATCTGAATTAAAACCAAAACATTCCGTTTTTCTCCATAAAAGATAAAAGTAAAAGAGAGCATTTTTCATGTGAAATAAACCTCAAAATATGTCAATTTATGCTCAAAAGGATGTTATGAAGAAGCAAAATCAATGGGTGCCCGAGCAGCTATAACTTGATAAAATTTTGACAAAATCTCTTCTTGGGCCAAGACGAAAAAGAATGTTATATTACAAATCAAAACTGCTTTTAAAACAAAAATTTTCAAGAACACCTCTCAGTGCAGGCCGCTCGAGCGGCCTCACCACCGATCGAGCGATGAATTACCCAAGAGTCACCTACCTAAAAATTTGAAAATTTTTCTGAGTGTTAAAAAAATACTTGATTTTCACAAATTTTAAACATGGTTTTCGAGGATCAAAAATTTGAAGTTAGAATATACATTTGGTATTTAAATAACCTCAAACAACTCAAGAATTCAAAAATTCAACTTTGAAACCGGGGTATTTCATACAAAACCAAGAAATGAAACTCAAAACATTTGCTTAACATTTTCACATGCATACAAATCATAAATCCATAACTTTAGAGCTTTACAAAACTAGTTCCACCAACCCCAAATACATTCGTTTAAAGTATCCAAAAAAATTATAATTTTTACATCAATTAACTCTCAAAAGATCTATCTTCAAATATGAGCAATTCTTATCAAAACATTCTAAAGGAGGTCTCCATTACCATTCGCCTCATTTCACAGCTTTCTTTTTGTTATCACTTGAAATGGGTTAAAAAAGCGTGCCGAGACTCGTAAAAAATATATTAAGAATGAACAAATACATGACATGCGAAGATGGTTATGTGAAATGCACACCATGTAATTTTATCCAAAATAAACTTCATATTTAACAATTTTTCATTCACATAATTGGGTTTTCTCATACAAAACCATAGTTTTAGCATTGCATTTTCTCTTCATTTTCACATTATTTCTAAGGTTCACAATCCAATTTTCCACCATCTCAATTATATCCAGCATTACAACCAAGGTTTCTCAAACCGAAAAAACATACTCTTTGACAGTATTTCATCACAGGACAAGTACTTAACCCAATTATGTACTCTTTGACAGTCTTTCAACGCAGGACAAGTACTTAACCCAGTTTTGTACTCTTTGACAGTCTTTCATCGCATGACACGTTCTTAGCCCAATTATGTACACTTTGATGGTCTTTCACCGCAGGATAAGTACTTAACCCCATTATACACAGATTATTCACATTAAACACCAACACGAGTTCAACACAAATACGATTCATCTCGTCAACACCCAACACCCAACACCCTTAGGGTTAAGCTATTAAACATACCCTTGATTTCTATACATTTTACATTCAGGTCTACTTAATCCAAAACCCCTACCAATCATTACATGATTCTATATTTCATCAAAATTTACATGATTTATTCATAATTCCCAACCCATCAACTCATGGTTCTCACATTTCATAAGAATTTATACACATTTAAAAGTTAACGCAATCTCAATTTTATCCAAATTTTAATCAATTTTATCATTTGAGTCCTCCATCCTAAAAAGCCCCAAATTTGGTTCAAGTTTCAACCTATTAAACTCTAACTTCTCATCTCACAAATTAAAGATTCTCCAATAAAACTATCATGATAGATTCAATATAAGTCATCCATAAACTTAAGATTCAATATGTTTTAACATCAAACCCTAGCCTAGGGTTTAAAAAATATAAGTTTTTATAGTTTTATACAGATATACAAAATATATAACTCATATCTATGAGATGTTCGACAATAGTCATAGATTCTACCGCTTGGATGATGAAATCACAAGAAACAAGATCCTAGCAAGCTCTAAAAACAAAATCTCCAGTCGAACGGTAAAATGGGAGCTTCTAACGCGTAGCTCAAACCTCTCCAATGAGTGTGCAATCAAGAAGGGAGCAAGAAATCTACCAAATGAGGGACTGGGGAGCTCAAAGAAGCTCTAATAGCATTCATAGGGTTTTTATCTCGAGTTTAGAGAGAGAAGAGAGTGAAGAGAATGAAAATGAAAAGCTTAAATTGCGATGTTTAAAACACCTCTGCGAACTGTTCGTCCGAGTGGACTCACGACTATTCGAGGGGTCATCGTTGTGTGTGACTTCGAAGAATACACACACACACACACACACACACACACATATATATATATATATATATATATATATATGGTTCGAATTTTAAGATAAACACTTCAAAACTCATTTAAATAGTGCACAATATAATTATCTTCATACCTTACCAAGCATATAATTATCACCATCAATCATTATTATTATTAAATTTTAATTCTTTTATACAATTAAACAGTTAATCAATTTTTACTGAAAATATTATACATTTGATAGATTATTCCTTTTTTGAGATCTCTCTCTCTCTGATGAAGAATTTTAGACATCCCATGCCATATTTTTTCGTTTTTCATAAATTCTTTCAATTGTGTGTCTAAACAAGTATGTTTTTAAAAATTTTCTTGCCATGAGAGACTAAAAAAGTTAGCCAAAAATAATTAAAAAAATAAAATAAAATAAAAGTAACTACATTAAAACTTTTATAAGATATTATCATTTTTAGTAAAAAAGAAATCAACTTTAGCCTAAAATGGTTCATATGTTTTATCTCAACATAACGAGAAAGTAAAAAAATTAGACCATTTTATTATATAAAAAAGAGAGAGAGAGAGAGAGAGAGAGAGAGAAAACATCATTACAATAAGCTGTCCCAAACTTAGCTTAATCTCTCATTCTATTTCATTTTCCTTTAAATTATTGAATTACGCCCCAAGATTTTTGTGTTTTAATATTCTCACATATTTTTACAATTGGCAATGCTTATTTGCATTTTTGGTCTTTAGTAAATTTTTTTCATTGTTTGGTCAAATTATTATATATTTTTCTTAATTTCCCTCATCAGGACAAGTTAAAAAATAAATTTAAATATAAAAATTTTAAAAATATAAAAATATATCAAAATAAGCCAGTAAACTACATTTTATATTGCTTATTTTTTCCTTTAGTTGATTCTTTTAAAAAAAATTATCAAAAAAAATATTAGATTTTCGATCCCGCTGTCATTATCCAAAAAAGTAAAATTTTTGCAAAAATATAATAAAACCAAAAAATTTCTTGTCCAAAACTATTGCCTTGAGATTCTTATCTTCAACCATTCTTTAGGGGGTGGGCCACATATTATTGTCAATGAATCATTTCTTTAAATAATATTTATATGTGATCCTCACACTCCATGCTTCCATGAATGCTGAGGGAAGACTGCTCTGGTTTGTAATAAAAGGCTAAAAGGTTAGATTTGGATTTGATTTGCATATTTCCATAAATTAGTAGATTTCCATTGATCATTAATTTAAAGATGTCCATGTCCAATAAAAACACTATGTTTCAAATCCTAGCAAACTTGTTTAGGGAAAAAAAAACTTACAAATTTTAACAAATCTTTTATGAAATATTTTCTAAATGTTTTAGAAATCCAATTATAATATTTCAAAAGGAAAAAAGAAAAAAAAATCTAAACTCCCAATTGAATTGTATGTAGCCATCCAAAGAAGGACAACTTCGAGAAAAGTAACGAAACCACAATTTTTTGTGCATAACTTGTTATTAAAACTTCTTTCCAAAAAAAAAACTTGATATTAAAAGTGTTGGAAACAAATAATCTAAAGTGTAGGAGAAAGCAAAAAATAGAAAAATAGAAAAATGACAAAATATTTAAAAAAATATAAAACTGCAGTAATTTAGAAAAAATATTATAGTAAAAAATGATCGAAGCTTGTATTTTACACAATCTCCTTATGACAAAAAAAAACTCCAACATTACGGTGCTTTGAGTTTAATGGCATATATCTTCCAGAATGCAACGATCTTCAACCTTCAAAAGCAGCACTGCATTCTAGAGGCTTGACGAACCGAAATTACGTTTGGACTCTTTATCGAAAATGCAGCAGTATGCTAGGAATAGGAAAACCAGAGGAGAAGCAAATAAGGGCAGAAATTGAAAATTGGATGATCTAAATGGGCAGAGGGTCAGCCAATTTATAAACCCAATGGTATTTGTTCAGACTGAACCGAATAGTCACTGGATTGGTTTAGTCTAGCAGTTGGACTCACCAAAAAACGCGAATCGATTTTGAACTCCAACGGTCCATTCTAATTCCAACGGTCAATAATGGCAACAAAATGGTAACAGAATTTGAAAATTTAAATAATTAAATTTTCTACTTAAAGATAAAGATTTATCAAACTCACAACTCATGACCTGTGACTAAGCTTGAGCCCGGCCCCGCATGGCATGATACGGCCAGTCGGGCAGATGGGTTGGTAACAATAATAGCATACGCGCGCGTGTGTTTTGAGCCGAATCCACCCTTAGGTAGGTTCTTTCCCAACCACAAAACTTGGGTGCTCCTTTAAGTCCAAATCCAAATACAAGGTTGAGTTATATAAAGCACTCTAAATCATTTTTTTCAACCAATTGGGATAGCTTCCATATTATCCTAATCACCATTTTTTAAATGGCACACTAAGGAGTCAATTTTTCATTCCCCTATCAATAGTTTTGAACAACATAAAATTTATGATTAAACTACACATGGAAATGAACATATTAGTATATGGATTCATCCAAAAAAATTTAATAAATTTTAAGTTATTTAGTTTCAAAGTTAGCTAAAACTTATATTAAAAAAAGTCCAAAACCCACATTTTTTCAACAATCTTTCACATGAATGAAATTTAACGAAAACAGAATGCAATAAAATGCAGACACAGAGAGAGTTCAATAGCTTTTGACTTTGAACATTTTCTTATGAAAAACTATCAAATTTATTGGCTAATCAATGAACATAATGTTTAGAACTATTTAGTCATTTGTATAAGCCAAGAGAATAAAGTCCACACATAATCTTTCTAGACATGGCTTGGTTTTCATATAGGTGATTCTTATTAAGAGTATTCTGCTGTGCCCTATTTGAATATCCAAGATATAAAAAAGATTAAAAGTATAATTTATCCTAAGTCATGTTGCATACATCACTATTTCATTATAGAAATTGGTAGGAGATAATCTCCCTAGTGATCTCTTTAGAGTCACACATAATTCGGTTGTCTCATTGAATCTAGATTTTGAGATCTCTAGTCAGCTAGATTGGGTTGCCATTATGGTGTCTTTTTTGTAATAGGCTTTAATCACATTCTTCTTGATCAATAATGCTCTCTAGTCAAACCTTTGGTTAACGAATTCGCGATATTATCTTTTGACCTTATATACACAATGAATATAATTCCACTCGGGAGCAATTGTTTAATAGTATTGTGTCGACGACGTATACATCGTGACTTACCATTATACATATTACTTTGTGCTCTTTCAGTTGTAGATTGACTATCATAATAAATACAAATTTTTGGCATATGTTTAGGTTACACTGAAATATTTACTAAGAAATAGCGTAGCCATTCTGTTTCTTCCCTAACTTTATCCAAAGTTATAAATTCGAATTCCACCATTAACCTTGAGATGCAAGTCTGTTTGAAAGATTTTCCAGACACAGCTGTACCTCTGACAGTGAAGAGATATTCACTTGTGGATTTTGAATCCTTTATATCAGATATTTAATTGGGATCACAATAACCTTCTAGTACTGTTGGATATCTAGTATATCACAACCCATAGCCTTAACTGTTACCTTCTAGTGATATGTCCCAGATTATTTGTGTATCTACCTAATTTACTCACTATATATACTATGTCTAATCGTGTGCAGTTTATTAAAGACATTAAACTTTTAATAATTTTAAAATATTCTAATTGAGATATGTTTTCATTCGTATTTTTTGATAGATAGATATTTATGCCTACCAACATTCTCACTGGACAATCATTATTCTTGGTGAATTTATCAAGTATTTTCTCGATGTAATGTGATTGAGATAAAACATTTCTATTAGATATTTTAAAATTTGTCATTCTTAATATAACATCTGTCACACTCATGTCTCTCATGTCAAACTATTTGTTTAACATGTTATTCATAGAGTTGGATCATTTGATCATTACTTTCTATAATTAGCATATTATCAACATAAATACACACGATTACATATTATTTATTTATGTTTTTAACATAGACACTTGTCACATTTGATTGTTTTAAATCCATTTGACATCATATATAGTATTGTTAAATTTCTCACGTTTTGCTTTGGCGTTAACTTTAAACCATAAATAGATTTGACGAGTTTATAAATTTTATTCTCTTGTCCGTCCAGGAATAATAAACTCTTCAAGTTATGTTATAAAAATCTTTTCATTTAATTCACAATTCAAGAATATTGTCTTTACATCCATTTGATTTATTTCTAAATTAAACAACACGGTTATGAAAATTAGTATACGTATAGACGTTAATCTTTTAACCAGTGAATACATGGCAAAATAATCAAGACCTTCCTTTATATTTGTCAATTAAACCATTCGCTTTCATCTTTTTCTTAAATATCCATTTATGCCCAAGAAATTTACAATCGGGTGGAAGATTCACCAGTTTTCATGTATGATTTTGAATAATGAATTCTACTTCAGTTCACAACCTGTTTCCATAAAGGTGCTTCAGTACTGGACAATGCCTACTTAAAAGTTTAAAGCTCATTTTCTAACAAAATTATTAGAAAATCTAAAATAAAGGATTTAGATGTTCTACCTTGTTTACTACGTTTAGATTCTTTATTGTTTTCTCCTTCTTGGTCTTCGTCATGATTATTAAACATAATGAAGACCAATCTACCATATCATAAAAAAAATAATGAAAAACATCTAAATCTTTTATACCACTTTATCATGATCATTAATTAATATATACAGAGAATTATAATTAACACACGTCAATCTACCATACCATAAAGAGATGGAGTAAAAAATATAAGCATAAGCATTGTCATTCTTATTCATTTTAACTTTTGGTACAATGGTCAATACATTTAATTTGAAAAGACCACCACTCTTATAACCTTTACCCATAAAATTTCACTTTTCGTGACTACAAAATTTTCAAATTCAAAGACTAGCTTAAACATATTCTTACTCAACAAAGACCTAGAAGTAAAATTATTGCGAATGTTTGTCACATGCAACATGTTGTTGAGAGTGAGTTTTTCTCTAACATCATATTCAAAATAACCTTACCTTTTCCTACAACCTTAGAGATAAAGGAGTTATCCATGTACACTTGTTTTCTATTATCAATTATTTGATAAGTTGAGAACATCCATATGTCTGAACATATGTGGCGAGTAGCACCAGTGTTCATCTACCATTTTTTGAGATTTTCAACAAGATTTGTTTCAGACACAACATCAGATAGACTTATGTCATCCACTCTAGTAGAAAAGTTCTCTACTTCGGTTACGTTGGCTTAGGCATTTTTCTTGTCAAAATTCTTGTGCATGTTGAGACAATTCTTTGCATGAGTTCGAGTTTGTCGCAGATGTAGCATTTGCGTTTGAATTTAAATCTGTTAAAGTCCTCGCCTTTATCACCAACATGTTTCCTCTTCTTGTTGTTGATTTTATGCGTTTATTCCACATCATTGGCCTTAGACTTTATTTCGGTCTTTTTCGTCGAACTACAGTTGTCTTCCTCTATCCTCAGTCTGACAATCCATTCCTCCAATTTTATCTCTTTTCTTTTATGTATCAACTAATTCTTAAAATCTTTTCAAACTTGAGGTAATTTTTCAATTATGGTAGCAACTTGAAAAGATTCACTTAAAAGCATACTTTCAGCAATGATATCATGCAAGATAAATTGAAAATTTTAAACTTATCTAACAAAGGGCTTAAAATCCACTATCTTATAATCCAAAGATTTGCCTACGATGAAACTCTTTGTACCAGCATCCTCCATTTTATATTTTCGATCTAAGGATTCCCATAATTTCTTTGCTATCTTGATTGGATTATACACATTATACAGTGTGTTGTCCAATCCGTTGAAACACATGAAATCATCATATTTTCATGCTTCCACCATAGTAATCACATGTGAGTCAGTTTTACTTTCTATTAGTGTATGAGTATGTTCTCAAAAGAATCTAGCTAAACTCAAGATGGTAAAATAAAACAACATTTTCTATTGTGATCTTTTAAAATCAATTCCACTAAATTTCTTTTGCTTTTTTCTGTGATTCACCGGCACAGCTGGTATCACAAAAAGCGTAATCGAAACAAGGGTAGGGGTAGAAGTAACAGTAGTACCAATATTTTTAGAATCCATATATAATTTCTGTAACTATAGAAACAACACGAAAAAACATCAAATTTGAAAAAATACTTTATGTTGCTAAAACAACAATAATCTGTACACCACAAATTGATCTTAAACGATTTTAAAGTGTTTTTGTCTTAAGATTGTTGGAAACAAACAATTTAAAGTGTACGAGAAAACAAAAAACAGCAAAACAAAAAAACGATAGGATATTAAAAAAATTTGAAACTGCATAAATTTAGAACCAATTCTTAGAGGACCGATTCATTAAAATCGAAACAAATTTGTATCTAAAAATACTATCGAACATAATTTAATGGTAGTACAATGACAGTGGTGGCACAACAATAGTATGTAGAGATAATAAAGAGAGGCATATTATGAGTTTATCCTAGGGAGTAAAATTGAAAATAGGAATAGGTTTATCCAAGAGAAATAAATATGAAATGTCTTTATCTTGATTTTAAAGGAGAAAGGTAAAACTGAGTTTGGGAGAGAAAGGAAAAGAGGATTGAATAGGAATTAAAAACAATAAAATCAATCTCATTTTAGTTTTTTGTGTTAATTGAAGGGAAAGAGGAATGAATAGGAATTAAAAATAGTAAAATCAATTTCAGGTTAATTTTTTATGCGTTAATTGAATCTTCACCATTAAAAGATATTTTCAAAAAGGTAAGTTTTTAACCAATTGAGAAAAATAACATATTTTTGAAATTGCAACTTTTGACCGTATAATTTATGTTTGAATCAATCTCAACCATTCTTTTCAGATTATGATAAAAGAGAGAACACATTTAAAAAAAATAGAAGATATTTTATTATATAGTTAACAAATCTAAATATAAAAACAAAGTTTCCAATTAAAATATCACTCATAATTAATTCTTAAGAGTCAGTGAACGTCAAAACCAAATTGATAATTGGGTGCCTTTTAATGTATGAGATTATACGTTTCACTAATAAATCCTAATAACTTTTAAGATGATTATTATTATTATATAAAAAGAAATAAATAGGAATTTCAAAGGAATTTTAGGAAAAAATATCCCCTCATAAATATTAACAATATGAATGATCGATGCTTGATTAGTTTCAGCCCAAACATCACTGGCTATTGCCCAAAATTTGGATGAGTTAGTGGTAGAAAACGTCACGTAACATTTTAATATGGTGTACTTAATTAATACACATACGTTATATATATTTAAAAACTTAAAAAATATATAGAGACCAACAATTATTACATGATCCTATATTAAAAGAGTACGTGACACGTTTACTTGATCCTATATTTATAGTTAGTTACACCTTGTTTGCATGCTAAAAATATTTATACAAGGACTAAAAATATTATGTCCCGTTCGATTTGAAAATTGCCCTGGACTGTACTTAGATTTGGGCCTATTAGCCCAGTTCAACACAGGGTTTGGTTTATATTTCATGGATTGAGTCCAACCCAATCCAATGCCAATCGAAAACCCAAATCAAATTTGGTGGGTTTTACTAAAAATCAAGCATCCAGTTATGTTTGCTTGTGATAAGATAGAATTTTAAGAAAAATGTTTTTCTTGAAAATTAAAATGTATACTATTTATAAAATTTTGTGTGTAATATATACATAGTTCTTTACCCGTGCGGATGTCCCACGAGCTTTATTTTAACTTTGATTTTATGTATATATATGATACAAATAATTTAGTTTGTAATTGAATGGTTCGATACATATTTTAAAAGGAAAAGAAAAAGGAGAAATATTTAAATTGTCAAAAGCGTTAAAAGAGTGCAACGTATAAATTGTTCAAAATTAATTTTATATTGGATAGAAAACATTAATAACTACAAGAAATTAAATATATTATGACGAGGGAATTGTCACAAACTTTAGATCGGTCGCAAAAATGTGTAACGAAAAAAAAAATGTTGCAAGCTAGTCGCAATACGCTAGTCATTTTAAGTATTTTACGACCAAGTAATGTTTGGTTACGAAATGTTAAATCTTTTGCAATCAAAATATTTGGTCATGATATGACTGGAGTAATGCGACCAACATTTTCGTTAATATCTTAATAATGAAATTCAGTAACTTTTGATACCAACACAGTCGTTGTAAGATAGCATTTTTGGAGAAAATTATTACGTACTCAACAAATAAAAATATGTAATACACATTAAGTATGTATGCATGTCCCATGGTGCTCCAAAATTACTAAATAATTAATTTATCTTTTGTGACCAAATCTAGCATCAGGTCATATACACCTCTGCCCAACACAAAGAATAGCTTGAAGATGTTAAGACCACGTTTGATAATCGGTATAAGTTTGGTCTGATTAATAGTGAGGTAGTATTGGTATAGAAATTAGTAATAAGATGGAATTAGTTTTTTTGTATTTAATTTGGGTAGAATTAGGTAACAGACTAGGCAAACTCATGTTTGATTTGGGTGGGATTAGATAAATGTGAGATAAGATTAAATTGAATAATTTTTAATATTACTCTTGTATTAAATAATGATAATAAAACAATTGTTTTTCTTCTTAAATAAAAAAATAAATTTTTTATATTATTCAAATAAATAAATAAATCTTATGTTATAAATAAATTAATTTTATGTAGTAAAAAACTAAAAATATGTATTTTTATGTTTTTATTTTTCATTAAAAAATAAAATACTCATTTTTGCCCTCATCTCTCTCTCTCTCTCTCTCTCTCTCCTTCATCGTTGCTAGTGCCCTACCTTTCGCCGGTCACCTTGATTGTCGAAAAAGTCCAGTCTAAATCGTCAAAAAATCTAGTCGGCGAGATTACCGGTCACCTTAGCCGGCGAGATCGTCGGAAAGTGCAGTCCATATCATTGAGAAATTCAGATCCAAACCCTGCGAGATTTAGACTGGATGGGCTACGCAAGCATTTTATTAGAAGGAAAATGGTATTTTTGTCCTATAATTTTTGGGCAGATGCCCTGGACTACCAAACCAAAGAGAGGTTTCATTATTCACCCAATTTGGTGGATTACTAGTCCATCAGCTTTGCAAATTCATGGCTCAATTTACAAAACAAACATTGGCTTAATATGATCATATCTTTACTAAGTCAATTCATGTGTGTAAAATTCTTATCAAATAAGGCCTAAGAGTAGTTGAACCTAAGACCTTTAGGTCATGTTTGATTGATCAGATTAATAATAATGGAATATATATAATTTTACTTGATAAGTAGTCCCATAGAACAAGCAATAAAATGATTAGTAATACCATATTTTTTTAAGTATTATCTATCTCACATTTTGTGGAATTTGTAATTCAATAGATACATAATCCTCCAATCATTTGTTGAATTTAAGCATGAAAAATATAATTTCATGGGATATATAATCTAATCTCATATCTAATCCGGTCAATCAAACATGCCCTTACTGTTTGATTGGCAATTAGTGTATGAATTATTTTATTGTTTGATTGACAGTAAATATTTTATTGTTTTCAATATATAAATTATTTTTATACAAAAACTTAAATTGATCAAATATTGCCAAAAGATAAAATTTATATTTAAAAATGAACAGACAGTTCATTTTTTTAAGACAAATACAATTTAACTAGATATTTAATAAGTTGATTATTTTACAAAAATAAAATAAAATAAAAAATTGAAATCATCAAAATAAAATCAGCGTTGACCCACAAATAGCCCAATAAAACCGTTAAATCCATTTTTAGGCATACACGTCCATGCATGTTTAGGCATTATCATTTGCCAGTCGCGTCGGCCGTCATTGGACTCCGTCGCGTCGACCAAACCTGTTGGTCTGAAACCATATTGCAACTCTTGTCTTGATCAAGAAGCTAGCTTCATCACTGTCAAAGCATTTATTGTCAAGACGACTTTGTTCCTAGCAAGCCAAATGGACCACACCCCTACAACATGAGTTCCAAATAATAGCTCCTTGGATCTTTTGCTATGAATGAAACCCATCCACCATGCCAATAAGCAACTGTATGAGTTAGGACAGACCCAAGATAAACCCCACAATTTCATGATCTTAGACCAAACTTGCCAAGTCGGGCGGCATCACACCAATAGGTGATCCGTGGTTACATCCCCTTCATTACACAAAGCACAATTTTAGAAACTTGACTATCGACCACACCCCTTTTTGTCAAGAGGTCACTGATAGGCAACCTCCTAAAGAAAGCTTGCCAATAAAGTACTTTACACTTGGAGGGACCTGAAAATTTTCAAATGCTGCATATCAGCTTCTCATCTCTTCCCCCAGCTTCTTCATAGGCTAAAATCAAAGATTTCACCGACAAAATTTGATCTTTACTTCCTTGCCAGCTCAGGCTGTCCTTCCTCTGTAGAGATAAGGTAACTCTTCTAATGGCTTGTAATATCTCCTCCTATTGAAGTAATTCTCGAGAGAATAGAAATCTCGGATGAGACTCCTTTAATGGTTGGCTCCCTCTCCAAGCATCCTTCCAAAATCGTATTGAATTCCCATCACCAATTCGAATAGTTAGTTTTTCACTTAAAATTCTACTCACCAAACAGTTTGACTAACCCACCTCCACTATGTTCTTCCAAAGTTTTGAGAACTTTTTTCGCCCATGCTCATTTGGTAACCAAGCACCTTCATCATACTTGTATTTAGAGGTAATCACTCTCCTCCACAAGGCCCCTTTTTTCACACCCGAACCTCCACCACCATTTGGACAATAAAGCTGAATTTTTTCACACCCGAACCTCCACCACCATTTGGACAATAAAGCTGAGTTTTTGAGTTTAAGAGAGAGAGAGAGAGAGAAATTTTGAAGTGTTGGAAGAGAGAATTAAAAATCACATTTTTGTTTTCTTTCTTAATTTTTCCTTTTCTCAGCATCTAAACGAAATGGATGCGCAGCAAAATATCCAAATGCTGTCATTGTCTTACAAACTAACTGTAAGAATATTCTCACACACATACCAGTGAGAATGTTCTCACAGTTTGTTAACACTGAAATATTCTCAGTGTTTTAAAATTGAGAAAAGAAATTTCAACACTGCAGAAACCGCATCTGAGCTATCATTCTCCAGCATCCAGAGCAAGTAGTTTGAAATAACAGAGAGAGCAATAAAAGATTTAAGGAGAGAGAGAGAGAGTCCAAATGCTGCAATTACCTTGCAAACAAACTGTGAGAACATTCACACACACACACAACAGTGAGAATGTTCTCACAGTTTGTTAACACTGAGAATATTCTCAGTGTTTTGAAATTGAGAAAAAAAAAATTCAACACTGTAGAAACCGCATCTGAACCATCATTCTCCAGCATCCAGTGCAAGTAGTTTAAAGTAATAGAGAGAGCAAGAGAAGATGTGAGGAGAGAGAGAGAGAGAGG
>JAULJZ010034557.1:0-14886 GCA_032270985.1 Heliamphora pulchella
TAATCCTGAAATAATTATTGATTTGCATATATTTAATATTCGTTGTTTTGATTCATTAGACGGTGCGATCTTATATGAGTCTATATTTCCTGTGAGTTGGTGGCGGTATTATTTATATGGAGAATATTAATTATTGATGGAATTCACGTCCCGAAAGATTAGAATTGATGACACCCCCTTAAGGAAGCTTATAAGTTTTAATCGGGCCAAACCCATAGGTAAATTTGATTATCTGACGATCAAATAAGTTAGCCAGAAGGGCTTAAGGAATATCAAGATGCCGATTAAAATAAATTTTCAGTAATAAAATTTAATTGGTAGGTATCAAGAATCTTAATGTGGAGAGAAATAGTAAGCTTTTAATGACAGGAGCTCAATGCAAGAATGACTTGAGATTATGGGTCAGAGTGCAATTATAGTTCTTTAGTGGTGTAACTGTAATTTAGTGTTTTATTGAAATTGCAGAAACCGCTGCTAGTCTTCCATAATTGCAGATAACACTATGAGATTTGCTTAATTGCAAAAACTGCTGATACGTGTCTGTGTTCCACTGGAAGTTTTACTCATATTACTCCCCAGCTCCCTCCTATAGCGCTATAAATATGCGTGTAGGCTGAACCAGTTTCATAACTTGTCTTCCAAGACTAAAGTTGTTCAGGTTCTGTCGGTACACATTCTTGATAGATTGTATCCCATCCTATATTCAAGAATCGCATAAGAAAATACAGTAGAAGATCTGATAGGAGCTTTGACTCAGATTCAAATCGTAGTTGAAGAATCGACTAGTAAAAAGGTATTATTCTAAATTAACTTCGGATGCACGGGTTTTATTTTAAACGTTTGCCATCGAAATTTTTATCTGGAGCTCATTTTGGCATTTTCCTATTCAGTTAATTTTTTTTACCAAAAATTATTTACAAAAATAATAATTTTGGTAGTCTTGCCTCCAACACTTCAATCCTAACTGTAGATCTGATGTACCTTTGGAAAATCTTAGCCGTCCAAAAATAAGGCGCCTCAATCACTTCTCAAAACTCCCAATCTTTTCCATCATTTGAACATTCAAAGGAAAACTATTTTAGGGAAATTACTGCGTTCTCTCGGGGCCTCTCGACTCTACCAAAGTGATATCAAGCAATCTCGTTGAATTCTTCTTCACAATCCGGGTATTCCTTCTTCTAACTCTGTTTTGTTTTGATTCATCACATGTATCGTTGTAGGCTAGTTTCTGGTGTAGCTTGTAATTTCAATTTTGCCAATTTTGAGTGGGTCAGGGTTTTAAATTTCTTGACCTTCCACTTTTCTTCTATCATTAACATCTTCTCATCTCCCAGAATCATCTATGTCCAATGACAGAGAAAATGTCATGATCTCCAGCGGTTCAAGTGAGGAAGTTGAAACTTTTCAAAAAGAGACCTTAATTGTTGAAAAACCGAAGGTGCGATGTAGGTGTGGTACGGTGTGTGATTTGGCGCGACGTAGGTGCTCCTCTATTTAGTGATGAAACACCATTGTATTCCAGTGAGTCCTTCTTCTTCAGAGCATGAGTCTGTGGTGAGTCTGTCCCCAGCTAAGGTTTCCACCGTTTCCTCTTCGGCGATTCTGGCTGGTGTGACACCTAGTCCGCGGCATGATGCTTGGCTTCAAGATCCAGGTAGCGTGGTTCAAGCAGCGACATTCCATGGTTTTGAGAAGGTAGCGGCTGAGGCCCTAAATCGAGCATAATAAGGGCTTAGCCCTCTCGGCAAGGATCAAATAACAGCTATTGAGGCTCATCTGAGTGGAGGGCAGCCTTATCTCCCATTCCCTGGTACAACGCCTCTTTTCGATAAAGCTTTGCCGCATAACCAGTCAGCCCCTGTTGTTGATGGGACTCTGGAAGTTAGTAGTACTGTTGAGGTTAGGGTTCAACGAATTACCAAGGATATTAATCTCTGAAATAAGAAGCCACTTTCAGAGGTCAGTTATGAGGGGTTTTACCGAGAGAGTTTCACTCGGGTTCTCTCAGTACGAGATGTATCGCTGATATTGAAGAAAATTTGGGAAGCTTTCAAAAATTTCATCCTACGAGGGCCACCAGAACTTCAGGTACAAATGGCTTGGAAGCAGATTTTGAGGTTGGAATTTTGAAGGATAGCCCTAAGCGAGGTCCTCTACCTCCTCGGGCTATGCGGAGTCGAGGTGGGGGAGACTTCCGTGGTGGTTACATGTCTGGGGAAAGGAGTGTCTATGGTCTCCTGATTGGATCTAAGGATCCTCAGGCGAGAGTAGAGCCGAAGTCCGGGGCGCATACCATAGCTACCGAGAGTGTCTTATCGGGAACACATGAGGTGCGTGATAATATGTCTAAAACAAAAACTTGGGTCTCCTTGCTTATGAATCGAAGCATGTCTGGTACCAATCTAGAATTTGTGGAACCCGAGGATCCTAACAACCCGGAAGTAGTTGATATTGCTGGAGATTTGATTGATGATAAGCCGTGGGAACCTTGCCTTGTAGGTTATTTTTTGGATGCCAACCTAGCCTTCGGTTTGGTTAGAGCCACGGCAAGAACCTTGTGGGGCCAAGAGGGCTTGATTGATGTTTATGGTATAGATAAGGGATTTTACATTTTCAAGTTTAGTAGCGTAGCAGCCATGGAGACCATCCTTGATAAGGGGCCATGGCATTTTTTCGGTAAGCTATTGATTTTGCAAAGATGGAAAAAGATGCTTAATCTTTCCAAAGAGGCTATTTCTGATATTCCTATTTGGGTTAAATTTCATGAATT
Source organism: Heliamphora pulchella (assembly GCA_032270985.1). Lineage (NCBI taxonomy): Eukaryota > Viridiplantae > Streptophyta > Magnoliopsida > Ericales > Sarraceniaceae > Heliamphora > Heliamphora pulchella. The sequence continues at coordinate 2,771 of JAULJZ010034557.1, forward strand.
ACCTCTTGAATTTTGGAATTCTCCCTGCCTGAGCAGAATAGCAAGTGCAGTGGGCATTCCTCTTTTTTTGGATAGGGCCACAAATATGAAGCAGCGTATCTCGTATGTGCGGGTCTGTATTGAAGTTGACGCAGCTAAGTCTTTACGGCATTCTATCTTGGTTCAATGTGAAGGTGTTTCTGTGGAAGTTTGTGTTGAGTACCAAGGTCTCCCCTCGGTCTGTTTTCATTGTAAAGCTTTCGAGCAATGTATAAGTAGATGCCAGATCAATCCTGTGGAGCGTCATAATGAATGGACTCTAGTTGGTCATGGGAAGGAGGTTACCCGGGATGGTGGCAGGTCTGGTAGCCTATCATTCTCTCCCTCCTGTGCAGCTGTGAATATGGGGCAGTTCAAGGGCGAGCTAGTAGTTGGTCGCGGAAAGGAGGTCACCGGAGCTGGTGGCAGGCCTGGTAGCCCATCCATCCCCCTCTCTTGTGTAGCTGCAATGAACATGAAGAAGAAGGTTAGTGAACCAAAAGTTGATACCACATCAGATGAGGCTGAGGTAGATAATGCATCTACTGTGGTAACAACGTCAAATTCCTTTGGAGCGCTGTTGGATGAAGGAAATAGTGAGGCTCAGGATTTGTGGTCCTCGGTTGATGGTGAGTGTGAGGCACTTTCCTCTCCCTCTAATCAGAAGGCCGGGAGCAAGCCGTTTAAGCTGTCTAGTGGAAAAAAAAATGAAAAAACCGTCTCTTGGTCATTTAAGTTGGTAGTGGGGTTTGTTAGTTTGTCTCCCCGCGCCTTAGCAGGGGTTTTGTTAGTTTTCGCATCCCCGCCGTTAGGCGGGGATTAGGCTTCTTAAGTTGTTATTTCTTTTTGTTTTCTTGGTAGGTGATGCAACTGCCTGGGGTATGCCCCTTGGAATCATGTAATTCTTTCTTTTCTTTTATGTTACAATTAATTACCCAAAAAAAGAAAGTTGAATCTTTCTTCTTATGAGTTTACAAAAGTAGTCCATCTTCCACCAGGCCTTCCCCTTCTCTCTTATTGGCGAGGACTCCTCAATGGAGATTCCTGAGGAAGATTTGGTTACTCTCCGACCATGATGCTGCGTTACTCCTCCTCCCCTTCCCACAAATGAGGAATTAGCTTCACTAGGGCCATTAGTATCTGGTCAGGAGAACTGGGATACCTTGCTTCAGCATCCTCATGTAGTTCTTGGTTGCCTTCATTTACCCTTCACCGTAGATGGTATTCGTTCAACCATCAGCGCTTTGGATATTGGCCAATTTAGGGTTCAACATCAGACTTCAAATTCTGTACGTTTGAGGGCACCTTCCTTGGAAGAATTAGCCTACTCTGACATTTCGGGTGAATTCTGCTTCTCAAAAGGAGCCCTCTAAGGGGGCTTACGATTCCCCATTTCTCGTCTTATAAGAGAAGTTCTTCAGTTTTTAGGGATCTCTATAGGGAAACTAGTCCGCAACAGCTACAAAATATTAGTTAGGTGCTTGGTTCTCTGGTCAGCTATGAGCGATCAGAAATATTCTTTGACTCTTCAAGAATTTTTTCACTACTACAAACCAGTAGAACAATTTACTGGTTTCGTGAGCTTTCAAGGATATGACGGTCGAGGGCTGATCACTTGTTTACCCAAGGCAAACAAAGGGTGAAAGGACCGGTACTTTTTCGTATTTTGAGAAGGTTGGGAGTTCTAGCCCCAGGAGAGGATGGATGACTCTGCTCCTAAAATTCAAAGGGTCTTGTTTGCTCTCCCCAAGGATGGTTAGTGTTGCATTTTTTGTCTACCTTTACTTAGGATTTTCTTTCCCTCCCCTTTGATTTATTTTATGGGGACTTGGTTTTAGGTTGAGCAAAAAATTTGATCGTCAATGAAGAGGAAAAGGAAAGGGTCAAGCTCGCTTAGTCCTTTGAGGATAAGGACTGGTAAACTCTGGTTACCTTGGAGAGCTTGAGTGAGTAAGTATTTGAGCCTGAGCCCTTTTTTGATGCTTTATCTTTATTTCGTATTGCCAAAGCCGTCGAAATTTATAACAGAGAAGGTGAAAAAATTAACGTTATTAACGTACTCCTTTCATTTTTATGCTCAGTAGTTTTCCTAATCTCTTGCTTTGATGTTCAATATAGGCATCATGACCAAGGCCATAAGCAAAGCTGATAAGAAGGCTCTTAAGAAACTGAAGGAGAAGAGAGCGACAGTTCAAGATAGCTCTCTCCCTGCTCCCATTCCCTCAAAGAAGCCGCAAATCATGACTACCCTTCAAAAGGATCTTGATGTCACTAACTTTAAGGAGTACATCCCCAGCTTAGCCCCACTTAGCTCCACTAAGGCTGTCTCGAGGAAGGATGAGCTACCAATAGTGAGTGGAAAGGGAAAGGAAAAAGAACAAGGTAATGAGAAAGGGAAAGAGAAGAGAAGGATAGAAGAGGAAGGAAAAGAGAAAGATGCACAGGGGAAGGAGGTCAAGAGCTCATCTCCCTCAGTGGTTACTGCACGGGAGGAATCTACCCCTTCCGTTTTCTCAAATGGCCATCTGAGCCTGAAAATGATTGAGAGAGCCATCATGGCCTCTGACATGGCCGCTCTGGATAATTTGACAACTACTGAGTTGGGCCATCATTATCACTAAGATGTTGCTAAGGTGACCTCCTCTTTTGCTCTATTCATTTTGCTGATTTTTTTTACAGTTGCTATCGTTTACTTACCACCATGCTGATCATCCTATTTACTTCACTTTTTGTATCTTAATTTATTTATGCTTTTGTTTTGCATTCTATTGTTTTAGGCCATTATATGACTCTTTGCCAGACTAGGAAAGAAGTGTCGTCGTAGAGGACCGAGAAAAAACTACTTGTAGCCAATCAGATAATAAAGAATCTGAGGGAGGAGATAGAAGGTTTGAAGGTAGATAATCTGAGGCTTACCACCATAAAGGCTAACCTGGAGCAGTCTTAGGCCCTAGTGAAAGGTTTAACGAAAGTGAAGGTTGAGATGTCCAATAAGCTCAACAAAAAATCGAGTAAGATATTTGAGCTGGAGAGTAAAATATCTGAACTGGAATCTCAGCTTTCTGACCAGCAAACCAAAAACCAAGCTTTTGAAGCATTGATCTCCACTGATCAGGTTGTTGTTATCGAGGCCTTCAAGAGTTTAGAAGAATTTTCCAAACTGATTGCGGAGCATATGGACTCCCTTGACATGCGGGTCATGTTCACAGAGCAGTAGGAGAATGATTTCGAAACATTTCATCAGTAGGCCAGCAACCTATTTCCTGATCTAGGTTTTTTCCAAATTAAAGTGGACGACGATGACGCTTCTGTTGTAGCTGGATCTCCTCTCGCTAGGGAGGTTGACGATGAAGTTGCCTCTCATCCCCCACCCCTAACTTCTTGAACTTTTTTCATTTCTTCTCTCAAATATTTCACACTTTTGTTAATCTTGGTTATATTGTGTGGTGGTACTATTTACTGTTAAACATTCTCTATTTATCTTTGGAAAACTTGTGGTTTTACGATGTATGGATGTGTTGCGATTTGATATGAGACATGATCTTGTCAATTGAAATCAAATTTGTACCTTCGTAATGCTTTTGTTGACTTGGATGCTTAGATGACTCACAATGTCAATACTGTGACTATTTAGCTACCATTTGAAGTACCTTTCTCGTGGTTGATGCTGAGCTTACGTATAAACTTTGGTTCATTTCTACTTGTTTGTTGAAGTAAATAATTTTGAAAGATAACTTATTTCTCCCAGCTGTAAGTTGTCAATCCTTGCCCGTTCAACCTCTTCCTTGTTGAGGGCTGACCTTCTCCTGAACAGCCATGGCTCGTTCAGGTTTTCTAATAACCTCAAGATCTTTGTCATTGCGGATTGACCTTCTCTTGGTCAGTCCTTGCTTGTTAGGGGTTGAAAGATAACTTATTTCCCCCAGTTGTAAGTTATCAATCCCTGCCCGTTCAGGTTCTTCCTTTTTGAGGACTGACCTTCTCCTAATTAGCCATGGTCTATTAGGGTTTTCTAATAACCTCAGGCTCTTCGTCATTGGGGACTGACCTTCACCTGATCAGCCCTTTCCCGTTCACATTTTTTAATAACCTTAGGCGCTCTTTGTCGTTAGGGACTGATCATCTCCTGGTCAACCCTTGGCTGTTTAGGTTTTTATAATAACCTCAAGTTCTTCGTTGTCGAGGGCTGACCTTCTCCTAGTCAGCTATTATCCGTTCAGGTTTTCTAATAACCTTAGGCTCTTCGTGGTTGAGGGCTGACCTTTTCCTGGTCAGCCCTGGCATGTTTAGGTTTTCAATAATCTCAGGCCTTGCATCGTTGGGGGCTAACCTTCTTTTGGTCAGCCCTAGCCTGTTAAGGTTTTTAGTAACCTCAAGCGTTGCATTGTTGGGTGCTGACCTTCTCCTGGTCAGCCCTAGCCCATCAGGTTTTCAATAACCTAAGGGGTTGTGTCGTTGGGGGCTGACCTTCTCCTAGTTAGCCCTAGCCCGTTTAGGTTTTCAATAACCTCAGGCATTGTATTACCTATATGCTATGCAAAGGTTATGTAGAAAGAGATAGAGTAAGATAAAACATATCTTTATTGAAATATAACTAGAAATGTAAGCATTTACATGGATGTTGGATTACTAATTCAGGCGTAGTATCGCTTAAGGTGCTTTCCATTCTAGGGGTGCCTTAATTCCATCCCTTCCGTTGTCTGGAGTCGATAAGCTCCCTTTCCTTGATGATCTTTCACAATGTAGGGACCTTCCCAATTTGGCCCTAGCTTTTCTTCGTTTGGGTCTTTTGTTGGCAAAGTGACCTTCCTAAGCATAAGATCTCATGGGCTAAAGCTTCTCCTTTTCACCTGTAAGTTGTAGTACTTTTTCATCTGGTTCTAGTACACTACTGTTTTCAGTGCTGTGGTCTCCCTGATCTCTTCAAGAAAGTCTAACTCTATTCTCAAATTTTTGTCGTTCCCATTCTGATCATATTAGTCGACTCGTGCGTTGGTTAGGCTAATTTCAACTGGGATTATAGCTTTATAACCGTAGGTGAGGGCATAAGGAGTTTTGCCAGTGGGTGTGTGGACTGTGGTTCGATAAGCCCACAGAACGTTTGGCAGCTCCACAATCCATAGCCCTTTTGCAGCTTCTAACTTTGTCTTTAGTATCTTCTAGAGCGATCTGTTTGTGACCTCCACGTGCCCATTTGATTAGGGGTGGACAGGTGAGGCGTAGTGGACTTGGATGCTGAGCTCATCGTAGAATTTTTGAAAGTTGCCATTGTCAAATTGCTTGCCATTGTTTGTGATGATCGTTCTGGGGAACCAAAACTGGCACACCAAAGATTTCCAAGCGAACTGGGTGGTATTCCTTTATGTGATTTTGGCTAGGGGCTCAGCTTCCACCCATTTGGTGAAGTAATCAATGGCAACCACAATGCATCTCATTTGTCTCCGTGCCATGGGCAATGGTCCTATGAGGTCAAGCCCCCACTGGGCGAATGATCATGGGCTAGTTAGGACACTAAGTTCAATCGGTGGTGTGGCACCGAGATTTTGGTTTTTATTCAAAAATAGGAAATTCAAGAATTATTTTGAAAACTTTTAACACCTTAAAAATCAAAAGATTTTGAAAACCCTTTGTATTGAAAAATGGAGTTGTCAATTGGTTTTTGAGAAAAACTAAGAAAAACAAAAAGGAGCAACTGATCATGTCAACCAGAGAAAACATAGGTACGGGGGCTAAAGTACGAATCGGGGAAGGTGTCAAGCACCCTATTTCCCCCAACCGTGAGGTTGGCCTCTACTTATCATCATTGGTTCTTAAGTGGATTTCTCAAATGCATGCAAGAATAGAAAGTGGGGACAAAGAGAGAACAAGCAAAATCAAATAATGAAAATAGCATAGCATAGATATATAAAATACATAACAAAGCATAAAAGAAATCCTAATCCTAATCATGCCAAAACTATGCTAAAAAGATTCATGATAGACATCGCATAAAATAAGTAAAGAATGGGATCATCACAAACCTCTAAACTCAACCATATTAAACAGATTGCATACTAAGTACAATATCAATTTAACAGAGTGCTATAAAAGCAGAAGTTAAGCTACTAGAAATAGAAAGAGCTTCCGGCCTAGACATATTAATGTCACGGTAGCAAGAAAAATGGGGATCAAGTGCACGGGCACAAGGAACAGTGTTGCGACCGTATTGATGTGAGTGCCAGAAAGTCATGCCTGCAACATTGATTGTTGTAACGGCAAACAATATAGGCACTATTTTACTAAATTTTGGCAAACAATGTGTTAGGTGTGAATGTACGATCTGTTGCTGATATTAAACAGAATTACAGAAGAGATTAAGATTATTTTCATTGAAACCTACATAGAGGCGTGAATGTTTGGTATTAATGGAATTGGCAATCAAGTATGTGGATAATGTAATTAACAAAATCAACAATTAAGTATGTGAACAAGGTAAATAAAAACAATAAGATCTAGTGATAACAAATTAAAGAATAAGCATGCAAATCATGAATTGAATTCGAACTTTAACTCGACCTCTCTATAGGGATAGAAGGTGTGGAGAGGGAAGAGTCGGGGATCATGCAATATACCTGTAATGCAGTGTCACAAGCATATCCTCAAGACGTGGGATGCGTCAACTGTCCTTCTAATCATCAAGAAATCTCTAATTTCAGTACTCGGGGGGAATGAATAGTAGTATGACCCGAGATGTGGGTAAATTGTCTGGTAAAGTGTCAACGTCAGTAAATCGTCTTCTTAAAATTGTACCGAAGCTACATTTATGTAGACAATGCCACCGAATCAGATGGTAACACGTCCAAGTCTCAAAATATTCCCAAAAAGGTTGCGGTCGCCCCCTTGGAAGGTTGCAACAGTGAAGACCAATGTTGCGATTGTGACAAATTTTTGGGTTTCCAAGGGTTTCTTGTTATTGTTGAGACAAAGAAGGTTACGGGCGCAATGTTCAAAGGTTGTGGGCGCAACTATAGGCGCTAGTGAACAACTAGGTCGTAAGGTTTGGAAGTTTGCGGCCTCAAAGGTTCAAAAATTGTGATTTTGAGGTTCTATTTCCCGAAGTATTGATTTTGGATCATTTCTCGCGCGATCGTTTAGGGACTTTGCACGTCATCCCACTTTGTTTTCATAATTTGATTCACATAGATAAGCCTAAGATTTGGTAGGGTCAAATCGGGGTGTGTACAGTTGCTCCTCTTTGACACAACTTGCGTACAATGCGTGATGTGAGTTATGTCAAAGATTCAGAGACAGCATCCGTTTGATCGACCCATCAATCTTAGGCTACAAACACACAAGCATGCATATGACAATAGCCGTACTCGAATTTCTATCGAGCTGCCTACATACCCCTTTGTTAGGGATCAGACCAAAACATAATTTTGGGGCAAATACAAAAGATACATGATGCACAATGCAAAGCATGATGCAGATACCAATAGGTGGAACGATACCCTAAAGGTTGAGTCAAGACCTAGATAGGCACAGACATACACCAATTCAAAGATCGAGTCAAGATTAAAGAACTTAGCTGGGGATAAAATAATTAAAAGGATCGAGTCAAGATCCTAGAAATTATCTTGGTTGGAAATGCAACACAAATTAATAGGTCGAGTTAAGAACAAAAAATTTGGATGAGAACGAGATAAAAAGTAATTTAAAAATCGAGTCAAGCCTTTAAAACCATTTTTATCAGGAGAAAGTAACAAATTAATTAGTTGAGTCAAAATCTAAAAATTTGGACGGAAACGGGATAAAAAATAATTAACAAGTCGAGTTAAGACTTTAAAACTATTTTCATCGGGAGAAAATCTCAAATTAATAGGTCGAGTTAAGACCTAAAAATTTGAATAAAAACGGGATAAAAAATAATTAAAAAGTCGAGTTGAGACTTTAAAACTATTTTTATATCAAAAAATAGGCAAACAAACACATCTTTAAGAGCAATAATGGCAAACAAAATGTAATGATGACAAAAAGGGTACGCCCGCTACATTTAAAGTTCGCGATCGTAGGGTACGTGGATCCAGGTCGTGATGTGATGCTTGAACCAGGTCGCGATTGCCAGTATCTTTTCAAAAATTCATTTCGATCACAACAAAATCGTTCAACAATTGTACGGTTGCACATATTGAATGTCGCGACCACAACATCATAAGGGTCCTCAAAGCCTCCAGGCTGCATGAGGCAGTCTCATTCTTCACCCTCCCACTCTCTCTCTAACCTCTTAGTTCCCTCTGGTGCTCTCTTGAGATTTCAAGATTTCTTTGGCATTCTTTAGCTTTTTTGGCTATTCTTTTGACAAAAGATGTTTTACTGTTGTTGTGCCTTCCTTTCCTCTTCATGGTAAGTTGTGGCAACAGAGACGATGACCTTGGGGCACAGCGTGGGCCCTTCGCTACCAATAGCACTTCTTTTGGCGCTGTTCGAGGTGTCGGTTTGAGCGTCCTTGTTGGTGGGATTTCTGATTCTCAGCCTTCCAATTCTATGGGGGCAATGGAGGCCTTAGAGATCAAGGTTGAGCGAGTCTTACTTTAGGTGATAGATGAACATGTGGCGGTAGCATGAGCAGCGGCATCAGCACATGCGACAGCAGATCAGGCGGCAGCCTAAGCAGAGGTGGCAGGCTTCTTAAATCCTCACGCCAAAGAGGGTATTCCAGCTCCATTTGATTATCTCCATTATGCTCCAGTACCACATCGTCTAGACTAGGGTGGGATGAGGAGGTATGAGCTTCCTATTGCTGATGTGGCTCTCGATCTTTTTCTCCGCGAGCCTCTTGTCCACTTGTCTCATCATAATATGCAGTAAGTCCTCCCTTATTATTTTCAGTTTAGAATGTTAGAGAATGCTTGTTATTTCACTTTTCAACATAGAACGCATGTTTAGGTTTCCCGGTACTTGTAATGGATGCATGATTTAAGGAACCCAAAATCTAAAACATTGCCCAGTTAAAATTGCTATTACAGAAACATTTGCATGCTATTTTAAAACTTGATAACAAAACAAAAAAATTACATAAAATTAAAACTTATAATGGACATAAATGCAATTCACACACATAAACCACACCATATGATTTTTAGAATTAGAGGCCCAAAACAACAGATTTTGGATACCGAACAAATAATCTAACAAAATACTTAGATGACTAGGATTTTTGAACAAAACACCTAGATATTAGGATTTAGAACATGGGTTCCTGGGGAGCAGGGCTTGGGGTATAGGTGCCTGAGAAGGACTTAAGTAACCTAAGACACTTCATGGATTTAGGACCTAGAAAAAGCTTGGCATATTATTAGCTCAAGGGTTTTTATTTAGATTTTGATAATTTTTATAAATTATTTTCTAAGAATAAATTGATTTAAAAGGATAATATTTAATTTTTCTAAAAGGTAGTGTTGACACAAAATGAACAAATGAGTTGACACCTTTAGCCATATAAGATGACTCATCTCTCAATAGATTAAACACTTAAAGTATTATTGAATGAGAATATTTTGTGTTGACCCCAATTGATAATTGAGTCAACACTTTAAGGCAAATAATACTTGAAGATCTCAAATGTGTCAATATTTTTGAGCAAATGAGTTGACACCCTAACATATCCATTGAAGATGTTTTAGGTATCAAACATTAGTGTCGACACAAATAGATTTTGAGTCGACACAAAAGAGCCGAAGCACTTTGTACTAAAAAAGAGTCGACACAAACTGAGTTTGAGTCGACACAAAAGTGGTTCCTCACTTTGTTATCCGGAACCTTGAGTGGACACAAATTGAAGACGAGTCGACATAAATATCCTGAGCCCACCTGAAGAAATTTTAAGTCGACATAAAAGTTCAAATGAGTTGATACATATTTCCCGAGGGTTCCTGTAGAATTTTAGTGTCGACACCAAGGCAAATTGAGTCGACACAATTTGTCCTCTCCGAAAAGCTGAAGAACAATTAAGTCGACACCAAAACCAAATGTGTTGACACCATTGTGCTAGTGAGAAGAATGCAGAAATCGTGTTGACCCCTCTGAAGATCAGAGTCGACCCAACCACTTGAAGAAATAAGCCCTAGACATTTTGTGTTGACCCACAAGCATTTTTGTCGACATTTGTGATGGAAATTCAAATTCGCGGTAGAGTTCAACAGTTGGATTTTTGCCATTTAATGCCTTCACCTACCTCCAATGGTCATAAAACCTCAAGAGCTTATATAAAGAGTTACTCCTCAGCATTTAAAACTCTAGTGACCTATAATCAATGTTCTATTGCTTGATTCAAAGTCATATTCTTTAAGCTCTCATTTATTGCATTAACTCCGGCTCTTGTATCTCATCTCTCTTTACTTCTTTATTCATTGCTAATTATTTTTGTAAAGAGAGTGAGTGATTCTCATTAAATCCTCTTCATTTATTATATCCAAGGGTGAGTCACCATTTCTCCTTTGAGTGAGTGAGTAAATCTTATCAAAGAAGAACTCAAGAGATTAGAAGAAAAATAGGGGCGTGTTTTTCGTAGGATCGTCTTGTAGTTGTAAAAGGTTTTAAATGTACCCGTAAGCATTCTGGTTTAGTGAAATTCTCTAGAGGAGTCTTGAGCAGTGGACGTAGACTTGGAAAAAGCCAAACCACTATAAACCTTGGTGTCTGGTTCATTTTCTCTATCCCTAACCTCTTTAATATTTGCATTGCTTTATTCTCTGATTATACTTGCTATATTTGTTTGTAATATTAAAAGGTTTTTTAAAAGGTTTTTAAAATTATTATTATCTTTTTAAGACCCAATTCACCCCCCTCTTGGGTTGCCTAAAACTAACAATTGGTATCAGAGTTTGGGCTCTTGTTTTTTACTTAACAGTCTAAGAGTTTATATGGTAACCACTAGCATTGGACCTATCCAATTTGAAGGTCAGTCGACTAATAGACCTCTCTTGTTCAATGGAACAAATTACAATTATTGAAATGCTAGAATGTGGATATACATTTAAGCCGTAGACTATGACCTCTGAAGGGTTATCATTAATGGACCTAGAAGATCTACCATGACCATTGAATGAATAATCGTTCCTAAACTAGAAAATGAATGGACAGAAAATGACATTAGAAAAATTCAGAAGAATGCTAAAGCCATGAATCTCCTATATTGCTCATTTGATCCCAATGAGTTCAATAGGATCTCTACATGTAACATCACAAAAGAAATATCGAATAGACTTAAAGTTACCTATGAGGGTACTAACCAAGTAAAGGAGTCCAGAAAAAGAATGCTTGTTCACAATTATGAATTATTCAAAATGAAGCATGATAAATCCATTTCTGATATGTTTACTAGCTTTACTCATATTATTAATGGACTAAAATCTCTTGACAAGATTTATTCCAATGCTGAAATAGTGAGAAAAATTCTTAGGTGTATGCCTAAGAATTGGGAAGCTAAGGTCGCAGCTATCTAAGAAGTTAAAAACCTCAACACTCGTAGCTTGGAGGAACTTTTTGGATCTCTCATGACTCATGAGATGAATATCAAGATGGACGATGAGGATGACAACAACAAGAAGAAGGGCATCACCTTCAAGTCTTCAACTCAAGATGAAGAATATGATGAAGACTCCTCGAGTGATGAGAATGAAGATATGGCCCTTATCACGAAGAAATTCAAACGGTTTCCTAGAAATAAGAAATAAGGAGGAAGAAAGTTCTTCAAGAAGGAAGGACACAAAGGTGATCATACCAAATTCAAGGGCGACTCTAGCAAATTCAAAAATGATTACAAGAAAGAGGAAATCATTTGCTACGAATGCAAAAAGCTCGGACATGTCAAGGATGAGTGTCCTCTGCTCAAAAAGCAATTCAAAAAGGGCTTCAAAAAGGCTATGATAGCCACGTGGGGCGAAAATAATGACAGCAGCCCCGAGGACGAAAGAGAGGAAAACGAGGTCGCAAATCTATGCCTCATGGCTAAGGAAGATGATGAGGTAACCCATGACTCTTTCTCTCTAGATGAATTACAAAATGCATTTGAAAATTTGCATGATGAATTGAGAAGAATGGGTGCTAAGAACTCTATT
>JAULJZ010034568.1:0-14885 GCA_032270985.1 Heliamphora pulchella
CAATGAAATTTTGACGAACCATCGAAACTTGCTGCCCAAGTAAGGCGACCGCCAACTCTCTTCATAGCGCCCGCCATAGAACTTTGTAGAAACCTTGGCTAAAAGTGGCGACCGCCACCTTTCATCATGGTGATCGCCATCTTCCATTGTGGCGACCGCCATAGAACTTTGTGGAAACTTCCAAAAGCATGGCGACCGCCATCCTTGAATGTGGCGACCGCCAACTCCAAATGGCCTGACGTGTCGCAAAACATGGCAACATTTCATTGGTTGAAGAATTCTATAAATACCGTACCCCAGCGTACGTTTTCAGTATGAATTTTGAGTAAGAGAGACTCTGCCGATATATCGAGCAATCCCGAGCCCCGATGCCGAAGTCCTGTCAAAATCCCGAGTCCCAATCCTCTAATACCTACATTTGAAGCCTTAGCGTGGAATCACCATCTGAGGATTGAAGCACATTCCCCAATTTGAGGATTCTACAACTCAGGTACTTCGTTTGGATCCCCGATCTTTCTAAACTCCGTCTTCTCTCTTTGGAGTGATTGGGTTAATTTTCAATTTCAATTTGTACATTTCTTTTACCTATGTAGCTAATATTGCTTATTGCTTAATTTACTTTGTTAAATTTAGTCTTTTAAATTAATCACTTATTTCACATATTTACACTAAGCACATTGTCCTTATCTCTCTTATTTTTATTACTTCATCAATTTAGTGCTAAAATATTCATGCAATTACAACTAATTAATGTTGTTAATTGTTATAACAATGCACTTACATTTATGTGAATATAGTAATTAATACTACATTTTACATTTAAGGTAGATAGTTGTTTTCAATTTCTTTTATCTTTTTAGCATTAATCCAATTTTCTTTATTAACTTTTCTCTTTATTTCTTTCTTTTTTTACTAATCTCAATTTAATGTATCCTTCTTTTAAGCATTAGTTTAATGTCTTTCTTTTTATTTCTTTCATTTGCAATGCAGCTTTAATTTCCTTTTTATGTACCATATTCTTTCTCATAAGCATTAGTTTAATATTTTTGTATTAGCATTTATCTTTCATTTCTTTTCTTTTAGTTAATTTAATATCTTTTTCTAGTTTTTATTTTCTATTTTCTTTTCCTTCTCTTTTATATTAGTATAATTTCTTCCTTTAATATTTTCTTTTCATTACTAGCTTTAGATTTCTTTATAATGTCCAATTTTTTTTTCTCTTAATACCAATTTATTTTTCTCTTTATTAGTGTTGCCTTTCTCTTCATGTTAGTATTTATTCCTATAAGGCTCCTTTTTCATTTTCTCTTTCTAGCTTTTTTTTCTTATAACTTTATTTTATTAACCATAAAAAATTATAAAAAGTCTTTTAATTTAATTCTCATTCTTTGAATGCAATTTTCTTCCCATTTGTTTTCTTCTCTTTATTTTCTTTCATCCATTTTAAAATTTAAATAGTTAGTTTTCTTTCTCATTAGTTCAATAAACATTTTCTAGTTTCCTTATTCTTAGTATAAATTTTCTTTTATAAATTTATCCCTTATTTTCTTTAAATTTTTGAACTCTTTTTTGTTAAAACATACTTATTTTAGCTAGTAAACTTTCTTGCTTTTAAAATATAGAATTTTTGTGCATCTTTTATTTTTAGTACTTATCATGTTCTCATTTTTCTTTCTAAATGAATGTTATGCATGTGTTGGTTATTTTCTTTAAATGCGTGTTTAAAGTAGTTTAATTTATTTTGTAGCAAATTATGTCTAGATTATTTTAGCATCTTTAGCCTATTCATTTGAACCATGCCAGTTTAGTTTATTTTTTTTGTAAAATCGCATGCGGGTGTGTTCCATGTATCATTTAGATAGAAATTGCATATCATAGGGCTTAGGAATTAATCCCTTTATTCATATTTGATTTTGGATGTTCTCTCTTTGCCTCCATTTTCTTTAGTTGCATGCATTTGAAAATTTCTATTAAAGAACCGATGATGATTAGTAGAGGCCAACCTTACGGTTGGGCGAATGGGGTGCCTAACACCTTTTTCAATTTGTACCTTAGCTCTCAAACCCTATTTATCTAGTTAACGTTTTAAAGATTTGTGGCTATTCTTGTTTTTCTTAGTTTTTCTCAAAAACTAAGTGACGATTCTATTTTCGGTAAAAGGGATTTTTAAAATTTGATTTTCAAGGTATTAAAATATTTTCTAAAATATCTTTTGAATTTTCTTATTTTTGACCCTTAAATCCCAATGCCACAGTTGCCACTCGCAGCCACCTCATCGCCGCCGCCCAGTACCACTCCACCACCTGCGACTTCCCCACCGTAGCCGCCTCCACCAACAACACCATCACCACTACTGGCTCCGCCACCACCTCCATTACCACTGGCACCACCCTCGTTATCGACGAAGCCAAAGCTGCCACCCACCATTGCGGAGAAAACCAAGGAGAGGAAGGAGAGAATAAACATCTTCGGAGAGTCAAGAAACGGGGAGAGATGAGAGCGAGAGAGAGTGAGAGAGCAAGAGAGTGTGAGAGAGAATCGAAAGAGTGAGAGAAATGAGAGGAAGGAAGAAGTTTTATTTTGCGCAAATGATTTTTCGAACTGTCATAGAACTTATGTTCTGTCATCGACCTCTCGGTCGCGAGGTTCGAAGCTTTTAAATATGATGGCCATAACAAATTGACCCATGCCGCAACTTTTGCTTCTAACGGCCGCAACTTTTTCCCAAATGTTTCTCATGGCCGCCACATTTATATTCAAGCCGCCATTGTCTTAGGGCACAATAGTTCAGGCCACAACTTTATGAAGTAACGGCTACTATGTTTTCTTATACACCCACCTTTTTAAACCTTTGAACTACCCCCATGTGGTTTTTAAACAAATCAAAGACTCTTTTGACCCCTCTCCATGTTCTAGATCCCCTATAGGACTCATCAGTCCTCATCATGACCTAAACCTGATATGTTTACCTCGTCGGTACTTGTCATGATCTAAAACTGATAAGTTTACATCGTCGGTTCTCAGATGACCTAAAAATGCCCGGCTAAATCTTCGATTCTCCTTATAACCCTAAACTGACCCTTCGATCCTCTTCATGACCTTAAATTGACTCCTCAATCTTTTTATGACCTAAAATTGTTATTTACCTCTGGTCCTCCTCATGACGTTAAACTGACTCACCGGCTCTCGCACAACCTAAAACTTCCCTTAGCATCTCCACTCCTCGTTATGACCTTAAACTGACTCGCTAGTCCTCGAATGACCTAAAAATTGCCTCCCATACTATTAGAATGTCTGGTCCTCCTCATGACCTTAAACTGACTCGCCGGTCTTTGCATGACCTAAAAATACCCCTTAGAATATTCAGTACTCCTCATAATCTTAAACTGACTCGTCGGTCCTCGCATGACCTAAAAATTTCCTTTAGAATGTTCGGTCCTCCTCAGGACCTTAAATTGACCTTTAGAATGTCCGATCCTCCTCATGATCTTAAACTAACTCATCGATTCTTGCATGACCTAAAAATGTCCTTTAGAATGTTCGGTCCTCCACATGACCTTAAACTGACTCAACGGACCTCGCATGACCTAAAAGTTGCCCCTTCTTTTCCTTCGGTCCCTTTATGAACTAAAATTGATCACCATCTTTTTGGTCCCTGTCATGACCCTAAACTGACTCTGCAATCCTATTTACGGCCTAAAAATAATCATTGATGATTCTTCGGTCTGTGTTGCGACCTTAAATTTTGAATGATTGCATTATACCTATTTTCACAATATCGTATCTACTATGCATCATGATTAGCCCGTTTACATCATATGCATTGCCCTACGAACTACGACCGATCTGATCCCTTGCAAAGGGGTACGTAGGAAGCACAATGGAAATTTAGGTCAGACCACGCTTTTCTACATGTTTATTTGTGCCCAAGATTGGCTGCTTGTTCATTCGGTTTGTCTTTAGAGCTTTGACAGTACTTATGCCACTAGTTGTTGCAAGATCTGTCAAAGAGTGACAATTGTAGGCACCCCAATTTGATCAAGTCGAATCTTAAGCACCCATCTCGAATGTGCTCTAATGACAAAAAAAAATGAGAGTCATGCTCAAAGATACTCCTAAGTAAGAAAAATCACAAATTTGGCTCAAAACCTAAGAAAACCACCAAAAACTCTCAGGTCATGACATTATTATCCTCACAGCTGCTACCTTTTTGAAAATCATAGAACAGGTCGTGTCCTTGCTATCATGGCCGCTACCTTTTTGAAAACTCTAAAGCAAGCCACGACTTCTTTTCTCACGGCTGCCACTTTTTTTGAAACCCTAAGCCTAGCCACGACTTTTGAAATTCGTGGTTGTTCTTTTCATTGCCATAAAGGTGGTGGTCGTCACTGTACAAAAGTAAAAAGGTAGCGGCCGTCATATTTACACCTTTTTGAACATGTGGCAACATTTCAGAAGGGGTCTGTGTTACCCACTTTGCCTATAAATAGGCGTCATTTTTTACAAAACCAGAGAAGAGAAGCAACCTGGATACCCAAACTCTACGCAAATACACCCCCACCTGATATTCTTCTATCCATTCTATGCTTTTTGGCTCTTGTTCATGTTCTTGCTTGCATTAATGGAGTTCTTAGAGCTCATATTGGCTCGGAGGTAGTATATTCTCACACCCAAGAAGCCACACGGGGTGGACTTTCACATGAGATAATCCTAGGATTCCACGATATTCTTTTAAACCCTCATTCTCTTTCCCCAAGAGTGTTATGGATTTTTATTGTTTATTTATCATTTATTCATTCTAAGCATTATTCAGTCAAGTTTTCCTTATCAATAGTGTATTAGTAGCTATCTATTTCGTATATTACAGTTATTTTTATTTCGTTTTGACGCTCACAAGCACACTGAGTACATCAAAAGCTTTATGAGATTCTAGAAATATGATGGCCGCGACCTTTCAATGCCACAACTGCATATTTTATTAAACCTACAATCATAGTCGTTACTTTTGTGAACTTGGCCGATACCTTCTTGCCTACTTTTCTCATGGCTGTGACATCCTATTGTCTAGGCCATGACATTTGTTTAAAGGCTAAAAACATAAAAACTCTCTTTGAAACTCTCTGTTACTTGTTTATTTCAAGGTTTCTCTCTCATTCCTTATTCTATTTTTCTTTACTCTTTTCTGTGCCTCAATCCATGTTCTTGTTGCGAAATGAATGGTAGATCTGACTTAGATCAAATGGGTTGTGGTCTCCATTCTGTACACCTTTCTTTCTGTATGTTCTATAGTTATAAAACATGACGGCTGCAACCGTTTAATGTTATGGCCATACATTTTGTTAAACTAACAGTAACGGCCGTCATCCTTTTTTTTCATAGTCACACACTTTGGTTCTCATATCATTGGGCGGCCATATCCTTTTGTTACGGCCGTGAGATTTTATGAGGCCGGTGACATGAAAATGTATTTTAAGTACTCTGTTAATTGTTTTTAATATCCTGTGTACTATGTTTTGAGTTATTACTTGTATAGAGGATGAAGGGTGGTGGATCTAATCTAAAATAAATAGGTTATGGTCTTTGTCCTGCATGTCCTGTCCGTTTGAGCCATTTTTAGATCTTGTATGTCGATTATACCCTTTCTGGATCCTTAAAAACCTTGGCCGTGACTTTTATTTGTCACAACCATGAGCATTTTTTATTTTCTTTCTCTCGGTAACCTAATATTTATCACGGCCACATATTTTGTGACTATTTTTATCACGGTCACGATAGTTGTTGCTACGGCGGTGAGTTTTTTGCATGTCCAATAGCTTTAGAATGGTGTTCAAATCTTTTCTATTTATTCTGTATAGCCCGTTCATAGCATGATAGGTATAAAAATATTGTTGCATGACCCTTAGACCATTATTTGTTCATTTTATCACTTACTCACATGTTTTTCTCTTTGTTTTGCTCAAACAATACGTGTTGCATATATAGAAATAATAACCAAGATGCATAACCTTAGGATCATAGTTAGGATTTTGTTTCTTTACTTGTTTTTGTTTGAACTCTCTTTAACCTCCCATTCTGTATATGTTACCTTTAAAAAGTTTATAACAAGAACCAGTATTGACAAAGTAAAGGCCAACCTCATGGTTAGGCAAAAAGGGTGTCTAACACCTTTTCTTTTCGTACCTGAGCCCCCGAATTCTATTTTTCTCTAGTTACATTTTTTTTAAAAAGACTCGCAACCTTCTCTTTGTTTTTGTTAGTTTTTTTCAAAAACCAAGTGATGACTCTATTTTTCTAAAAGGCGTGCTCGAATACCTTAGATTTTCTTGTTTTAAAAAAGAAAAGGATATTTTTCTAAAAATAATAGATATCCAATGCACTTTCTCCCTCATAAATAATGCCTGCACTTTTAACTGAACAAAACTTATCAAAACGAGCTCATTTGTGGAGGGTAAGTAGAAAAATATGTTTGCTACAACTTTCGTGAAGGGATCAAAACTTAGATCTCATTCTAAATTAGAGTTTTTGCCTATGCAACAGAGACTGATCCAGATTTGATATGTTTTGGTAGAAAAATCACAATTCGAGACTTATAAGTCCAAACCAATTCAAACCAATATTATGGAAGGCAACTTCACAATCTAGCTCTTGACATAGGATTTGACCTTAGGAGATTTTTTTAAATTTAGTTATGTATTTTCAAAAAGAGGTCTAGCAAGCAGAAATTTTGAAAACTTAAGATTAACTACTTACCTTATCTTCTAACCTCTTGCATGGCATAGATTTGATCTTATTCTTTACATGAATTATTTAATACATCTAAAACATGTTCAGCAACCTAACTTGTAAAAATAGGCATGAATTTCAAATAAAAGTCACATGCGATAGCATAAACATGATCAAGAACATCAATTAAAATAGCCCCAAATCCAAGTCTTAATGCCTTTATTGATTTGATTTGATTCTTGTTCTTGATTTTATTTTTAAAAATGGTGAAAGAGGTTTTTAGTTGAGTGAGAGGAGAAAGAATTAAGAGTCTGCTTACCTTGGAGATTGATTTCTTTGGTTAAAGGATGGTAGGACTTAGCTTTAAGGGTCAAGGGCCTCCTTATCTACTTGCTTCTTCCTTTCTTCTTCTTCCTCTCCCAACACTTAGCAAATTTGGAAACAAAAATCTGTTTTGGTGCCTTTTCGCTCTCTTGGCCAAAATGAAGAGGATGTGGTGGTAGTTTTATAGTAGTTTTGGGTGGTGGAAGTCATGATGGGTGGTGGTTGGTGGTGTAAGTCATGCAATAAAATGGATTGGTTGCATGGGTGGTGAAAAGACAAGACAAGCATGGATCTTGAGGGCGGAGGAAGGTGGAAGTCGTCCGTGCTTAAAAACAATGGCTTTGGTGGTTTTGTGGGTATTTTGGAGAATTTTTATTACCCATGATGCTATGTTTATATTACATTATTCATGAAAGGTTCCAAAAATTAACTTAATATATATTCTTAGTCACTTTTTCTATGGAATTGAATTAATTTAGTAATTTTGTGGTTAGTTCATTACGTTTGTAATATATAATTATTATTGCATCATTTGATTATTTATGTGCTAACATGCGTTAAATTAAGCTCTTTTGTCAAAATGTGCCAAATTGAATCTACATGACAATTTGGAGTGCAATGGTTTTTAATCAAAGTTTTATCCTTGCAAGACATATATATTTTCTTTTACATTGGTAACATCTTTATTTATTTAAACATCATTAGGTTATATATGTAGATTACAATGGAGACGTAAGGAGTAAATAAGACACCAGCTTCTAATAAAATTATGGAAACCTACTTCAACCCAGAAATAATTTTCTAAAAACATAAATTACAAATCATACCATTAAAGAATTGTTGCCTTATTCTCAAAATTAAAATTTCGAGCTCATGTTATTAAATGCTCATTATTCTTTCCACGTTAAGATTACAGATACTCGTCAATTAAATTAAATTACCAACAATTATATTCAATCGACCATTTTCATAATTCCTTAAGATTTTTCGCTTAATTTATTTTATATGCCAGATTATAAAATCAACCTGCAGGGTTTCACATAATCAAAACTTATAAGCTTTCTTAAGGGTATCATCAATCCCTTGCTGGGACGTGGAATCCATCAATAATTAATATTCACCATACACTTAATGTACTTATCCAACTCACCGGGATTATTGGCCCATAAAAGATCGCACCTTCTAATGAATCAAAATAGCAAACATTAAACATACGTGTCTAATAATTATTCAGGATTAAGAGTATAAGTACTTATAATAACTAAGAGGTATAAATTAATTTATATAGTTAGTATAAAATTAGTTACCCCAACGCGGTCTTGTTTAGTACACACAAAGTGTACTAGCATAATGAGTCAGAACTATATTCGAAACTGTACTATTTTTCATAATTAAGACATACCTTCTAAAATACTGTGCTACTAACGTATCGATGGTGTATCTAATTCTATCTAAGATTGTGCACCAAAACTTAAATTCTACAAAAATTGATAATCTGGTTTTTCGTGTGTAAGCTGAACTCCACACACCAGATTAACTATTGTGTAGAATAAAAGACACACATGCACATTATTAAATAAATAATGAAATGTATATATTGCTCATACAGATTCTCAGTAAACAAATATTTTTATTAATAAATAAAAATAAATACCAAAAATCTAAAATATAATTTTCACTATACAACCCTAACATCATCATATCTTGAAATGGATGATGTGGGTATGGGGTTAGGTCATAATAACCCGTACTCAAAATAGGAATAGGAAAGAAAGTACAATTCAAAAGAAATGAAATCTCGAACCTAATTTTGATAAGAAAAATTAACCCGACCGTTTAACCTTCCCGAGCCTAAGACTCGAGATGGAGTGAAACCAATATATATATATATATATATTATAACCCTAATGTTGAGATTAAAAATTCAAATGTTTAAATTCAAGTCATTCTAAATCAAAGGATAGGCCCGAAAAATCAAGAAATGAACCTATAAGAATATTCTCGAAATTCTCTTGCAATAAAATTAAAAGAAAATTATTACTTATAAACAAAAAAGGAGAGCCAAGTGGTCGGCTGCCTAGGGGGAAGTGCCCAAACTTGGTGGCCAAGTTTTATAAACCCAAGTCGATTTTAATGAACTAAGGTTAAGCAAATTAACCCATGGTTAGCAAAGCTTCTCAAGGAAACTTTATACTTGACTTTTGCCTATAAAAAAAACCAACATCCTCTCTTTTCTTCTTGTTTGGCTCGACTAGAGAGAGAGGGAGAGAGTGAAAGAAGAAAAAGAAGAAGAAAGAAGAAGGAAGAAGAGGAAGCTTGGAGTTTGAAGGAATCAATGGAGCATTAAAGCCAAGTTCTTGATCCTAATCACCAAGGAGTAATCCATAACAAGGTAAGAGATACCTTAATCCCTCTGTTCTTACATATCTCTAACACCCCTCTCACCATTCTCAAACTTGAACTCAAGATCATGAATCAAAAGACGAGAATAAAGGCGTTTGGGTTGAGATTTTGTGACTATTTGGTATGAGTCGAGCGTTTTTGGGTTTTGCAAGAGGTTTTCTATGAGTTTCATGAGATCTATAAGTTTTAGAGTTTTGATACATGAGTACTCAAACCATGCATACAAAGAAAATAAGCTAAAACATGACATGCACTATGCTAGGAGGCTAGAACACAGCAAGGCCTGAGATACGAGATTTTTTGCACTCTGTCCTGATTTTTGCAAATCATAACTAATTCTAGAAAAATGTTCTAAGAGTTTGTTTTATGTCCAAACTTAAATTTTTGAGTCATCTTTCATCTAAATTTGTTTGAACTGATTTGAATGAGTAAAACTCGTGATAAGGCCTTTCTACCAAAACATGTCATTTTTAGACCAGTCTATATTGCAGAACTAGAAACCATGTTTTAAATCGTGAATTGAGCTTAGGTGTTTTCATAAAGGTTGTAGCTAACATATTTATCTAGTTACCCATTAAAACTAAGCCAGTTTTACTGAGTTTTGAATGGTCAAATCACCTCTGAAACTCTCTATTCATGTTTAGTGATTAAAATGACTCTCTGTCACATATTTTTGTGTGGTTCAAAACCTTTGTTTTTAATGATCTTTTTCAAAAGTGGTCTTCATGAAATATGTTAGGGACATTTCAATCTAATTTTTGTCCAAGTATTAGGTTCAAAAGCCTCTATATGATTTCCCCAATGATTTTTGAACTCTTTGTACTTTATGTTAAAAACTCACCTTTGCAGAGTGTTATAACGCCTTCTGAACACATTTTCTTAATCAAGTTATTTCTTCAATATTTTCTTAAGAACCACCCTTACCACTCTTCATGAGATTTGTAGAAGACATCTTGAACTAAAATATATCCAAAATGGAGCTTAAAAGAACTTGTTTTAATACCCTAAAATAGAGACCAATAGAGACCCATTTTTAAGTAAAATTATTAGTGTTGCTGAACCGTTTTCACTTGTGAGGGCCAAATCACTGAGTTTCCTTAGGATTGAGCCTTAGTGCTCTTTATGACAGTTGTAGATAATATTTTTATCTAAATTGTGACAAAAAATAAGAACATAACTTAAGGTTAAGTGCCTCAAAAACTTGCTACAAGTTGAAATTAAGTTGTTGAATTTTTAAAAGAAAGTGATAAGAATGGTTAAGTTCAATCTCTAAGCAAGCTAAGCCTTAAGCAAATGCTTAGTATCTACTAGTCCAAAAAAGGAGGTAACCGTAGTCCTTAAAATCATAGAAACATTCAAAGGTTCGAATCATATTAGTACTTCACATTCTAAAGGGTAGACTCACGTGTATACATTTATTTTGTGGTTGCTTGCTAGGTGGTTTTGCCCCCCAAGGCTCGAGTCTTAGCCCATTGTGAAGTCTCGGTGATCGCACGCTTAAAATAAGGTGAGAGCGCTTAGCTATTATCTTGAACAATAATTGTGTGATATGTGCTCTAAAACTTTCTATATTCCTACTTTGAATCATGAGTAGATGCTAAATGATATCATGAGACTTTTACATATCAAGTGTGTTGAGAATTCAAAAGTATTAGTTATATATCATTGAAAGGAAGATGTGTGTGATAGATGGATGAGTTTAAGGAATTGCTTTTATGCCTAAAATGTTAAACGTTTGCTCTGTGTGTGCTAGTACAAATGTTCGCTCTATGTGAGTTAGTTCAAATATTTTGCTCTGTGTGAGCTAGTTTAATTGTTCACTTTGTGTGAGCTAGTTCAGTCAATATTAAATGTTTTGCTCTGTGTGATCTAATTCAATTATTTTCAAGTGTTTACTTTGTGTGAGCTAATTCAATCACTATTCTGTGTTTGCTCGATGTGAGCTGGTTCGATTATTCTTATGTGTTATCTTGAGCCACTTCTAAGTGTTTATGTGGTGATTAACGAGTCTTGTTAGGAGAACGTAAGACAGGTTGGGGGTGTTAAGTATTATTATGGGAAGTGACAAGGTATGATGGTTGTTTGGCTTGACATCACCATTTAAAAATAATTTGGGTAGTTGTTGTAATGCCTTATTAATATTCCTATGGAGCGAGAAAGTTATCTATGACTTATGAGCTTTTCCCTGTGATGAAATGAATACAGTGTTTCCACGACCTTTTGTTAAGCATGATAGATAGTCTTTTTGGATGTTTTAATGTGTGTTCTTGAACTAATTATTTTATTTTCTTCTTATTTATCACAATGTTAAGTACACTCTCATTTAACCTTTGTGATTGCAAATAACAGGAATGGCTAGAGGTTGGTTCACCACATGCGTCATCTAAATTCAAAGCTTAAGTCAGATGTCATTTTTGTCGTGTATCTTTTATATGGTTGATACCTTGGAAATAGCAGCATTGAGTAGTGTGAACTTTTGGTTTAAAGGATGTGTTGGTTTTAAAGCAGAGTGGTATAAAAGATTTTCGTTTCTTGACAGTTTTATGCATTATCTTTTATTGAGGTCATTGAGTCATGGCAGGATCATGCCTCACTACAGAGGTCGAGTAACTTGCGAGAGCGGGGTGACATCTTGTTATCAAAGGCCTAAGTTATAAGTTCAGTAAACTTGTTAAAGTGTGGTCTGTGGTGCACCGTAGGTTAGGTGCGTAGTCTCACGATTTGTCGTATAAAGTGGTCTAAACCTAGTGTTGCCATACCCTTGCCTTCGGGTACCTAACTAACTAGCTTTGATGTCCATTTGGAAAACGCGTTCTGCAAGCACAGGGTCTTGATTGGAAGTCTAAGCAAGTTATCAGATTGGGGAGATCACCCGGGTGGGTCTTATGTTGTTATCGATTTTGTGAAATCTGAGTGTGTTATTGGATTTTGGGGGATATGACCCTCATTTTGATCTGGCTAGTTTGTCTAGCTACTTTTTTGTTCTTTATGAATTCGAGTTGGAATCTGACACTGCACCCTAATTTATACTTTATTGTAATAGAGTGAAGTATGGAGAACTTGAACGGAGCATCGTTAATCCCTGAACAGTTTAACGAGGGGCATCAGGGAATGTCTCCACCGGTGAGACAAGTATAACCTGAACCTATGAACCAACCTAAACTAACTGCTATAATAGTAGAAACTATTGAGAGACTGACAAAACATAACACAAGATGGATTGCGATGCAGGCTAGAAGGATCGATAACTCTTTAGTTAAACAATTCAAAGATTTGAGTGCCAAGGAGTTTGTGGAAATAGTTAGTCCCACTGAAGCTAAAAATTGGCTAAGGGACGGAATAAGTATTTTAGACAGATTTAGAGTGGCGGAAGACAATCGAGTCGATCTTTTAACTTTTATGTTTAAGGGAGAGGCATATAATTAGTGGGAGGCAACTGAGAGGTTATTGAAGATGCCAGAACCTGGTGTTGACCCTATAGTACCCTAGAGGATTTTGTGGGTTCACTTTGTGAAGGCATTCTATGAACAGTACAAGCCCATGACTTACAAGTATGAGAAGGAGCAGGAATTTATTAATATTATACAAGGGAAGATAAGCGTGGAAGAGTACGAAATGAGGTTTACAGAGTTATCGTGATATGCATCTCAACTTATATCCGATGAAGAATCAAAGTCTAAAATATTTCAGAAGGGTTTGGACTTCCCAATTAGAACCAGATTGATGGTCCTTAAGTTGGATAACTATGCTAGTTTGGTCAATAAGGCAAGGATGATTGAGAATGATGTGAAGGAAAGTGAGGAAAGGCGAGAAGAATCCAAAAGGCATAAGTTTGGAGGCGTCTTTGTAGACAAGATGGAGGGATATGGTTCTAAGAGTAATTCCCCAAAGCCCCCAGTGTTTCGAAGCCAGAGCTTCCAATCGATAGCTAAGAATTCTGAATTCAAGGAAAATCGATCGAATAGAGGAGCGTTCGGTTATAAGGAGAAAGAAAACACGTATACTTTCTTCAGATGTGTGGCCGTGGATCACATGATTAAAGATTGTCCAAAAGTTAGTCAAGGGAAAAACATGTATACTTGCTTTAGGTGTGGGGCCGCTCATCATGTGGTTTAGGATTATCTGAAAGCTGGTCAAGGTATTATTTGTTACTACTATCGTGAATCAGGACACATAGCTTCGTAATGCATGCGCTCGGGAATGCCAACACCATTGCCAATTGGAAGCGAAAGGATGAGGGGTGAAAGACTAAATGGGAGGATACAAGACAAAGGTAAAGGATTAATGGAATAACCGAGGTTCCCAAAGTGAATTGCTACTACACGATGGGACATACCAGCTACGCCTGATGTCGTGACGGGTACTCTTACCACTTTCTATAGAAATGTTTTGCTTCTAGTAGATTTTAGAATGATAGGTTCTTTCGTAACACTCTTTTATAACGCAAGAAAATACTACAACAATGGGACCTCTTGATTGTGTGATATCGAACGTTACACAAATAGGAGAGTAAGTGTTAGAGAAACATGTGCTTTAGAAAACTAATCATTAAAAAGGGGAGTTAAATATATACTCGTTATTCTGATACCTTTGAGTATAATGGATTTTGACTTAATACTTGGGATCGTTTGATCATACATCGTTAGACTGCTTTGAAAAGTAAGACATCTTCAAAATACCTATGGAGAAAATTTGTATTCCAAGGGGGGGGGGGGGGGGGGGGGGGGGGGGGGGGGTTGGAGTAGGTTTCATTTTGGGAAAGTAATTAAAGTTTCGAGATTGTTACAAAAGGGGTGTCACGGGTGCTTTAACACCTTAGAGTTTATGTAGAGTTAAAAGGGGGAAGAACTATCAAGAGATGCTCGTCATTGTGAGATGTATTTTTAAAAGATTTATTGAGAGTACCCCAAACCAAGGAGTTGGATTAATATTTAACATATTCCCAGACACGACACCTATATCCTTTCCAATCTATAGAATGCCACCTGCCAAGTTGCGAGAGTTGAAGGAAATTATTGTAAGAGTAGTTGGGTAAGTGCTTTCCTCAGACCTAATGTCTCGCCTTAAAGTCCACCTGTGTCGTTTGTAGGGAAGAGTGATGGAATTCCAAGAATATGTATTTGACTATCGTTAGTAGTAGAACCACCAATGAACACAAGTATCCTTTTGCTTATAAATGATAGTTGATTTGACCTATTTTTAAGGAAATTGATGAAGTTAGTTGAGGATAATGACCGTATGATCTATTGTCATCTAGAAAAGGGCCAGCTTAGTGGTAATTACACCAGGTTCAAAAGTGCTAGGAAAGCATAATACCCCTTCGGGCAATGTAATGTTTGCATTTTCGAAAATGTGTTTTGTTAGCCCAAGAGCTTCTTAATTTAATTTTGATGATTTTCATAATTCATTTTCTAAGAATAAATGTCTTTAAATGG
>JAULJZ010034579.1:0-14884 GCA_032270985.1 Heliamphora pulchella
GACCCATAATCTCAAGACCTTCTTGCATTGAGCTCATGTTATTAAATGCTTACCATTTCTCCCCACGTTAAGATTTCCGATACCCGCCGATTAAATATATAAATTGTATATAATTATGTTAATTATAATTTTTTATTTTCTTTTTAATTATGTTCTTTTATATAGATTCTCACTAAATCACTCCATGGAACCTAACTAAATCATTCTAAACCACATGATCTTAACTTGATGAACTTTGGAAACCTGAGAGGGTGACACATGTCCAACTAATTAATTTATTTTTATTTTGTAATTCAATTTAATTATTTAAAAAAGATTTAATAAGTACTATTGGAATTTGAACACTTATCCCAGAACACAAACAAAAACAAAGTTCAAACACAAAAATGCAAAAAATAATCAACACCAAGGAAGTATGTGGTTCATCTCATACCAGTTTACGTCCATGAACGAGGGAAAAAATATTTCACTACGTCGAATGTGAAAGACTACAACACCCGTCTCCTTTCTTTCTAGTAACTAGTCTCTCTAATTTTCTGTCTCATTCAAGACCTCTACAAGTGTTCTATTTATAGGCATACATGAAAACCCTAAAAACCCATAAAATCATATTATTATAAACCCTATACATAAAGATTTTCTAGCAGGCTCCTAATCCCAACCCAATCCAATTACATGTAGACCAAATAATATAATAAATACGAGCCCGGTATAATACAATACATAGCCTAACAATCTCCGCATTGGCTTAAATTTCGTAAACCATCCTGAAGATAACCAGCACTAATGTCGATTCTATTGTCGTCGTCATCAAATTGCCACACCCAAATTGGATGGCCCGTACCTCTACACTAAGGTGCCCGCACCCCAATTCAAGTGCCTCACGAAGCTCAGTACTTTGTAGAATAACGTGGCCCTATCTCTCCCCCTTTGTATACACGACCAGAGAGATCACTGTCACTAAGCAAATCAAGAGCAAAGGAGACTCACTTATGTCGAGGTGTACACCTGTCTGTCACGTCGTTGTATTAGTCTTGTTACCCAGAGCTTTCCTGTGAACATCCAACGAATGTTGTTCTTGTATCTTTCCAGCATCCAGCACACCATGTGATTTGGTCACCTATGCACATGTATTACCTTGTTGCTTTTGCGTACCTCTACGCCTGTTACGTGTGCTTCTCCGCAACTATTGTTCACCTTAATCACCATTACACTTTGTTTGTATATATCACCTACCTATACTGGTCATCTAATATCTAGCAATAGCTCCAAATGTCACAACACTCCCTATGAGCCTGTATAGGTTGTCAATCATCTGTCCCTACAGTATATCTTTGTTCCCCTTTGAAATCTCGAATTCAGCATCCCTAGAGATATCAAATTCTTCCTTAGATTCAACACATGTCTAGCTCTAGTCAAAATCAAAATAGTCCCATCAGATCTGCAAAATTAGATTATCCCTATACCAATAACTCCACTCACTACATTGTTAGCCATCCTAACAGTACTATTGTCGCATGCCTGATACGTATCAAAATATTATCTGACTGCACACATGTGAAATGAACATCTAGAATCTAATATTCAATCTAATTTTTTTGTACCTAAAGTAACTGTGAGAACATCTAGTTCTCCATGTTTGGATCCTTCAGTAACCATAATCTCTAATGATTGTTCTTTTCTCTTGTTTGCATTGTACTCTAGATAATTCTTCTTCAAATGGCCTTTCTTGACACAATAGTGGCATGCCATTTTGTAATCCCTCGACTTGGAATGACCTTTATTCTTAGACCCCTTATGCTTACTTTCGACCTGCATCTAACTTCCCCACTACTTGATGCAACTATGATGCCATCCCCCAATGATTTATCACTTTATTTTGCCAACATCTCGTGACATATAAGAGCAGCAATAACATCATCTAGACCAAGGGTATTTTTTTCAAACATCAGTGTCATCCTTAGATGCTCGTATGATGAAGGTAAGAAAACCAACAAGAGAATTGCTTTATCCTCGTCTTCGATCTTTGTGCCAATAGAAATCAATTATGTTAGTATCATGTTGAACATGTCTAAATGCTCTATAAAGTTTGCTTCCTTTGTCAGCTGAAGTGCATATAATTATTTCTTTAGAAACAATCGATTCGTCAATGTCTTAGACTTGTACCTGCTCTTCAACTTAGCCCAAAATTCTTTCAGATCGCTTTCATTGATGACTTCCTAAATAGTGCTATTATTGAGATACAACTGAATTGTACTGTTCACCAAGTTCCGCATCTCTTCCCACTTTATATCCTTCATCATTTTTTATTTTTCCAACTTTTTCCTTGCAGCTTTGATCAGTCCCTTGCAAGTCAAAATATTCTTCACCCTTTATTGTTATAAGGTGAAGTCGTTGTGGCCATTAAAATGTTCAATTACAAAACCCGAACTCTTCAACATCATTAGCTTCATGTCTAATAATCCCCCATATTCTGAACTCGTCGCAATACCAGATATGTGTAAATCTTATCTCACGCAGTTCAAATTGCCTTTAATTGTACCTTATTGCTCCTGATTATCTTTGATCGCATTCGATCAATCCTAATCTATTTTGATTTGTCCAATCTAATCAACCAGTGCAGAAACAAAAAAATCTGACTTTATCGATGAATCTGCTTCGCTAAAAAATATTAGGAATCATTTTTTTCTTAAATTATTTTACTATATATACAAACCAATATAATAAAATAATTTCAAGCTGAGATCGAAACTTTGTTGCACACCTAATAGAAACCCTTTCAAAAAGGAATTGTTGATCAATTTAACTTCCAGTACACCCGTTGTTCACAATAAAAAGGAAATGTGCTTGATCAATTCAAATACAACAATTTTAATATCACCATTCACCAATTTAGCTCCTCTGTATCAAACAATTTCACATGCAACTTAATACTATTTGGAATCTCTGCCTCAACAATCAAGTGGCTTTGTACCAACGCCACAACTACACCACACATATGTCGGCCTTCAACCTTTTTTATATTTTAGAAAATATTGTTAATCTATATCAAACGAGATTAAAAATTATACCATACTCTGATTATCTACCATGACTTTGAATCGTCTACTATTAGCTTTAATATTACTTGTTAGGATTGAGCTCGAATGCAAACGAAAGCAAAAATTCACGAACAAGAAAGCCAAAAATAATCAACACAGAGGATTTACGTAGTTTGGCCCACACCGGCCTACGTCCACAAACGAGAGAGAAAATATTTTACTACGTCAAATATAGAATAGTACAACACTTGTCTCCCTTTTCTCTATCAGTTAATCTTTCTAATTTTCTGTCTCTCCCTAAAGCTCTACTAATGTCCTATTCATAGGCACACGTAGTAACCCTAAAAGCCCATAAACTCATATTATTATAAATTTTATACACTTGCATTGTCTAAATTTTACTTTTTTGATATGTAATTTTAGGTAATAATTTATTTATTTAAATTATTTTACAATTAAACATGATACACTTTTATTAAAAAATTAAGATTAGATTATGTGACAAATAATTTTTAATTTTTTTTGACAATTTATGTAATGAAAAGAACTACAATGATTTTCAAAATTCAATACCTTTTAATTAAAATTTCGTAGTTTCTCTTATTCATAGTTTTTATAATATTTTTGTAATCAAAAGATCATTTCTTATCTCATAAAAATGAAATGTTAGAATTAATATAATAACTCTACAACTGTTCAATTCAACTACTAATAAAAATTGTTTATAGATTTTTACATTAATGTTTACACTAAATTTTACCGAATTACCTCGATAAGGGTTAAATGACCCGTCGAATAAGGGAGCCAAGAGTTCGTGCCCCTAGAGGTTAGAGCCAAGAGCTGAATGGCCCGTCAAGTAAAGAGAATCAAGGGTTCGCACTCACAAAAGTTAGAGGTTATCGAATGACCAGCAGCCCATTTTCCATTCGATTCCATCCAAAGAGTTATTGTGGGACACGTGGCAATCTAGCAGCAAAGATGACAAGTGTCACGTGCATAAAGATGGCAGTTGTCCACAAGCATTCAGAGCCATGTCAATCAAGCCCCATCGTAGAAAGCAATTAAAGCAGTTATGAGGTCGTGTGTTAGAGACAGTTATCAGCATCTTAGGATGGATGTTTTAACCACCCATTACAAAAAGTGCCCCATGATGTAAAAAATGAAGAACTATGCTAAAAGCGGTTAAAGGTAGTTATGTACCATCATCTATAAAAGGCCAACTTGCAGAATTAGAGACACCTTTATACAACTTGGCAAACTACCTATCTTTTTCTTCTTTTGTTTGCTTTCAGTGTAATTTTCCTTTTCAGTTGTTTCAGTTCCCAGTTCATAGGAGTAGTTTGCAATCTTTGTAACTGGTTATCCATCGAAGTAATAAAATTTAGTTTTTATTGCTTTTGATTTCATTCACTGTGATTTTTCTGTCGAAGTCATGAAACAAGGCAAAGGACCCTAGTACAATCGCTTGATATCAAAATTTATATCAATCTCGACAGAGAATAGTTTGTTTTGGTAAACAAATTTTGTCATGCCCGGTGAGACATTGAATGGTTATGATGGCCAATCCAAACGCCAAAAGAAATTTTTAGGGCAAGAATTAATGGAAGCATTTAGTAATCCAAATGTTGATCAAGATTTGGTGCCTGTAGTGAAGAAAGCTAATGCTGGACCTGAACATACAACAACAAATTCAATGCTCACACCAAATGAAGTGGCAACATCAAATATGCCACTAGCACGGATGCAAGCAGAGTATCCGAGGCCATCTACAACCCCTATCACAGGTTATCCACAACAGGTATGTTATAACCCTTTGTATGAGTCAAGGAATCCTTAATAATCAGGCTCAAGGTACTATAGACCTATGAATGTAATTAATACTAGAAGACCACCTGTAGGAACACACCCAAATTCCCCAACCATGGATCCGTTCAGATTTGAACAGCCAGTATCACAGGTGAAACAACCAATGAATGCTAACCCTATAATGGGTCAACCATTTATGGCTAACAGAGAACAAAATATAGAGATTGTACAAGAACTCTACGGTGCAGTCTTTCGAAGGACTGAGAAACCAATGTTTCAAAAATCATATCCATACTGGGTGGATAATATGGGCTTTCCTAAGAATTACAAAATCCTTGAATTTACTTTATTTTCAGGAGAGGAAAATCAATTGACTATTGAACATATAGGTAGGTTCACTTTACAATGTGGAGAAGTAGGAAATAATGATTTTCTTAAAATGAAATTATTCTCACATTTCTTGACCAAGATTGCATTCACATGGTTTATCAATTAGCCAGCTAATTTAGTTCAGAATTGACAAGAGATGGAAGATCAGTTCCATGCTCAGATTTTTAGAACTGAACCTAAAGTAATAATGGTAGATTTGGAAAAATTGAGATAGCAGTCAACAGAGATTGCTGAACAGTTTATCAACAAATTTAAGAGAATGAGAAACAGGTGTCATGTGTTTTTGCCAGAAACTGAATTAGTAAAATTAGCCCAGAATGGGCTAGATTTTGAACTAAAAAAAAGTTTGAAGAAATGGAGTTTAAAAATTTGTTTGAGTTAGCCTCAAGGGCTACTAGATATAGAGGGTTGTTTAAAAGAAAAAATGCAGAAGAAATCAACTTCTCTAGGGACCTATTATCAGGAGGTCAGAGGAGATGTGGAAGTTGACGTAGCACAAATAGTTGGCAAGACATCAATTGTATATGATACATTGCAAAAAATAGAGAAATTGCTAAGTTTACTGTCGACACAACAAAATAGAAAGAACTAGTCTTCAACTCTATGACAATACTCATTTGATTTATCAAAAGCAGATAAGTTGTTCGATGAGTTAGTAAAGCAAAGGTTCGTTACTCTAATAAATGGACACTTAATCCCACCTGAAAAAGAAAGGAAGGAAAAAGAATATTGTAAGAGGAATAATTCTTTTGGACATCCTACCAATAACTGCATAACTTTTCAAAATGATGTCTGGGATTTAATTCAAAAAGGAATGCTACAGTGTGCAAAAGGAAAGGATATCATGGAAGTTGATAGTGATCTATTTCCTAATATGCTCAATGTTAATATGATATCAATCGTCTTGGGGAAGGTTGTTAGGAAGCTACCAAGTGTGATCGTGCAAGAGAATATTGCTGAGCCTGACAAAGGCAAAGCAAAGATGCAAGAGCATATGGGACAAAAATATATTTGTGTAAGATGTCGAAGAGACGTACAAGAAGCTGAAATAAAGATAGCCGAGAAGGAAATGAGGACTTGCTTTTCTGAGGCAGTCTTACGTTTTAATACAATAGGTGGAAGAGACTTGCAAATTTATAGTGGAGCTAAGTTGATTTACAAAAGACCAGACCCTGGAATCTTTGGTCCATGTAAAGTAGAAATGTACGGACCAAATGATGGGCCATTTCTTGTGAACGGGAACCTAGTGGTCCCATGTTTGCCAGAGACTCAATAGATCAAACACCATGGAAAAAGGCCAGCTCAAGGGCCTCCTGGTAAACCAACACCATGGCAGGGATTTCGATGAGGTAAACCTTTCGAATAACCTCCAAGAAGGATAGTATGATCTCCCGTTCCACCTGTAGATCATTGGGAGAGGTTAAGGGATCCTAAATTTTTCTCTTCAGATGGATGGTATGTTCTAGCTAATGCCACGCAAAAACACAAGTTGCTGAGGAAGTTCGCTGCAAGAGCGTTACCAAATGCTCACCAAGACCACCCAAGAAGTAGTCCACCTTTTCCCCATCGAACTGCACTAAATATGGTGTGGATAAGGGAAAGATTGAAGCAAATCATGTAGGAAAGCAAAATTCAACTAGATCAGAGGATTGGGAGTAAGAAACCCCATTGAAGGCAACCCTAGCTAGGAAACTCGACGAGGTGAAAGAACTCCTATTATCAGACGACGAATCAACTAAAGTCTCAGAGATGGATGAAGATCAAGGAGGCACTCGATCACAAGATAAAGAGAAAGATCAAGACTAGAATTTAGATAGATCAAGAGATTTTAGAAAGAAACTAGCGGCCATCCAGTTCGGTTCAATCTCATCGAATGTGGACTGCAATATGATGTTGATTTTGCCAAGAAGATTTCAAGAAAAATCGAATCAAACTGCTAGTCTAGATGGAGATGCCGAGGATGATTCTGAAGCTGCGGTACAAATACTAAAGAATAAGATAAAAATGCATTTGTCACGGACAATAGGCATAAGAAAGGATGCTACTGGAAAAGCCCAAGTGATTATACAAATACCTAAGGCAGCCTTGATAAGGCACCTAAGACCATTGTATGTGACTGCAGTAGTCATTAGTAAACCCATTGATAAAATTCTTGTTGATAATGGAGCAGTTGTCAATATCTTGCCATCAAAGATGTTGAAGTCGTTAGTGAAGAAGAAAGAAGATTTGATTTCGACAGAGATTATAGTGAACAAGTTCGCTGGAGGAACTTCATCAACGCGGGGTGTTTTAGCATTGTCATTAAGTGTTTGAGGAAGGAAGATGGTTACCACATTTTTGTGGTTGACTCTAATGGATGCATTCCATCATCCCTACACCAGGCGTTAATTTTCTTGACATAGGAAGGTGATGAAGGCCAAAAGGAAATGGAGATCTGTTGAGCTAATAGAAACCCATTTAAAGTGAAAACTAATAATATCAAGGCTCGTCTATATTGAAGGTCTTCAGTTTTTCTGACTTGCTAAAACAACAATTCCTTATATCGTTCTATTGTTTAGCAAGTCAAGATTTTTCCAGGCATAATATCATAAGAAGGCCTGCAAGAAAAATTGAAGAATAGTTTAATGAGATCAATTGAAGTTCTGAGAAGTTTAGAGTTAAATGGTGACAAGTTAACAGGAGAAGAGAAAATAGTAAGGTCTACTTTCAAAAGACTCTATGTGTTTTTCCTTGAACGAAAGTTAGAAAGGGAACGTTTCTACTCATGTAATTGGGCTAAATGTGTTAATGATGACCCAGAGGATTATAAGGGATTAATGATGGAAGAACTTACAGCTGAACTTGAGAAATTAGATGATGTAAATGTAGAAGTGCAGGATAAGTTAAAAGAGGTCAATTTAGAGTCTACTAAAGATCTTAGGCCTATCTTTATAAGTTTTAATTTGAATGGTGAAATGAAAAGTAGACTTGTAAGTCTTCTTAATAAATATCAGGACTATTTTGCATGAAAATATGAAGAAATGACAAGTTTAGACAGAAATCTAATAGAACATAGACTTCCCATTAAAGCTAATTTCTTACCTCATAAGCAACCACTTAAAAGAATGAATAATGCCATAATTCTTCTAATTAAAGAGGAAGTTGAAAGACTTTTAAAAGCAAAGTTCACTCGAACAACCAGATATATTAAATGACTATCCAACGTTGTGCCATTGATGAAAAAGAATGGAAAATAAGGGCTTGCATAGATTATAGAAATCTCAATACGACAAGCCTCAAAGATGAGTATCCCATGCCCATAGCTAATTTACTCATCGATTTTGCAGCAAATAATGAAATCTTATCCTTTATGGACGGGTACACATGATACAATCAAATTTTCATTGCTCCATAAAATACTCATAAAACAATATTTTGATGCACAGGGTCTTTATGAACCTATAAGTGGATTGTCAGGCCTTTTGGTAAAAGAATGCCGAGGCAATGTATCAAATGGCAATGAACACTATTTTTCATGATTTCATAGGAAAAATAATGGAAGTGTATATAGATGACATCGTGATAAAATCTGATAAGCAAGAAGAACATTTACGATTTCTTCGAAAGATATTCTAATGAATGGGGTATCACCAATTTAAAATGAACCCATTAAAATGTGCCTTTGGACTTTTAGCAGAAATTTTTTTAGGGCTCTTGGTGCATAAAAGGGGGATAAAGGTCGATCAAAATAAACTTAAGCCATTTTAGAAGTTAAGCCTCCATCGAATAAAAAGGAACTCTAACATTTCTTAGGTCAGATAAATTTCCTGAGAAGATTCATAGCAAATTTGGCAGGAAAGACGTCAGCCTTTTCTCCATTACTCAAGCTGAAAGAAGGAGCTGAATTTAAATGGGATCTGAACATCAGGAAGCCTTTGAAAGATTGAAGATATATTTGAGTAGACCTTCCATTTTAATGTCTGCTATGCCAGCTAAGCCTTTAAAGCTATATATATATATATATATCTGTTAATGACCAGTCAATAGATAGTTTATTAGCCCAAAATAACGAGCAAAGTCATGAATAAGCAGTTTATTATCTAAACAAGAGATTAAATGATGTCGAAGTAAAATATACTTCCATCGAGAAATTATGCTTAGTTTTATATTTTTCTACAATAAAGCTAAGACATTATTTGCTACCATCGACAGTGCACATAATTGCACAAACTGACATTATTAAACATATGTTGTCTAAACCTGTTTTGAGAGGAAGACAAGGAAAATAGGTCTTTGCCTTAATTGAGTACAATTTTGTATATGTTCCTCAAAAGGCTGTTAAGGGCTAAGTGTTGGCTAATTTCCTAGAAGATCATCCAAACATGCCAATAGAACATGATATGTGAACTAAACTTCCTAGGAATACAATTTTGGAAGCTTATGTTCGACGGGTCAAAGACTGACCAAAGGGTTGGAGCAGGAGTAGTTCTTATTACACCTATGGAAAAAATGTATCAATTTAACTTTCAACTGAATGAAGAGCAAATCCTTTTGAATAATCAAGCTAAGTAGAAGCCTTAAATATAAGACTTGAATTAGTGTTGAAATTTTAGATAACCCACTTAAAGATTATTAGAGATTCGCAATTAGTTATTCAACAAGTAATAAGAAGCTATTAATGT
Organism: Heliamphora pulchella; assembly: GCA_032270985.1. Classification (NCBI taxonomy): domain Eukaryota; kingdom Viridiplantae; phylum Streptophyta; class Magnoliopsida; order Ericales; family Sarraceniaceae; genus Heliamphora; species Heliamphora pulchella. The sequence continues at coordinate 9,899 of JAULJZ010034579.1, forward strand.
CATAACTATATTCTAAATGAATATTTGAATAGAATAAAGAAGTTAGTGTTGAGTTTTGAGGAAGTTTAGTTTGAACTTGTGTTTAGATTAAAGAATATTAATGCTAATGAAATGACACAATTAGCTTTTAGAGTAAGAATTCCAAAGGGATAGGATAAAAAACTAATAAGTGTAAAAAAGAGAGTGGTCTCTTTCACAACAAAAGGAAATGATTCCTTTAGAAATTTTCCATAACGAATCGATAGAAAATGAATGGAGAAGTGAAATAAGAAAGTTCTTATAGAATCCATGAGTTACTGTTGATAGGACCACAAAATTTAGGTCAATTAATTATGTTCTATTAAAAGATGATTTGTTCAGAAGATCTTCAGATGGTATATTACTTTTATGCGTAGGCTAATTAGATGCGCTATGAAATTAATGCCTAAAGTGCATGAAGAAATTTGTGGATCTCACCAAACTTGAGAGAAAATGAGGTGGTTGATTAGAAGATATAGTTATTATTGGTCATCTATTAGAAAAGATTGCATATCCTATGCTAAAGGATGGCAAGAATGACAAGAACAAGAACCTATCCAAAGAGTTCCAGTTTTACAGTTGCATTCGATTGTGAAGCCTTGGACATTTAGAGGATGGGCAATATATTTGAGGGGACAAATTCACCCACCATCTTCACAAAAACATGATTTTATCTTGGTGGCCATAGATTATTTTACAAAATGGGCTGAAGCAATCCCTATGAAGAATATAACACAAAAAAGTGTTATACAATTTATAAAGGAACATATAGTCCATCGATTTGGGTTACCACAATCAATAACTGTGGACCAAAAGATTATTTTTAATGGAAGCGAAATAAAAGAGTTTGCTCAAGAGTATGAGATTTATATAATAAACTCAACCCCTTATTATGCTCAAGCAAATGGGCAAGCTATAACCACTAATAAGATTATAAAAATGACTTTATCGAAAGTCACTAAGGATAACTCTCGAAAGTGTATGAATTGTTACCAGAAGTACTTTGGGCCTATCAAACTTCAAAGAGAGTTAGTACCTAAAATATTCCATTTGACTTGGTGTACGATTATGAGGCTATTTTGCCCATGAAGGTAACTATTTAGTCACAAAGAGTAGCTCACCATGACCACTTACCTACTGATCAATATTATGAAGCAACGTCTATAGAATTTAAAGACCTCGAAGAGTATAGATTACAAGCTCTCACTTGTATTCAAGCTCAGAAGAAAAAGATTGCAAGGGCTTTTAATAAGAAAGTAAGAAACAAGAGTTTTTCAGAAGGTGACCTAGTTTGGAAAACTATATTGCCATTAGGGTTAAAGATCTTAAATTTGGCAAGTGGTCACCGAATCGGAAAGGTCCCTTTCAAATAGCTAAGGTGCTATCAAAGGGGGAATATCATTTAAAATATCTCAATGGAGAATTGCATAAGAGAACAATCAACAGAAGATTCTTAAGAAAATATTATCCATCCATGTGGGAGATGACGAGAGAACATTAAAAGGAACTTCTATTCGCATATATATGAAGCTAAAATTCGTAAAGTTATACATGAGGAAAAGTCATACACAAGGGAAGAAAGATTTAAATAAGTCACATTCAATATTGAGGGACTTAAACTTGAACTACGACTGGCCTATGTCTTTTAAGTCTGCCTAGACTTTGATGGAGCTATTTTCTCCTTGGGATAGGAGATTCTTTGTCTCTTGGATCAATGCTTACCTCTCTAACTTCAAAGCGTGCCTTTCGAGGAGTACTTGCTCCAGCCTTGTCCTCAATTGAATTTCCTCTTCTTGAAGGACATGATCTTTTGTTTGATTTGAAGAGCTTTATCGCGATGGACATAGATCGAGCTCGAGACAGCCTTCATAGAATCAATATAGGCTTGTCGTGAGCGAATGGTGTCTTGATGGTATTGGGCCAAGGCTATTTTGCTAGAGCGTTTATTCGCTATCATAGGTAATTTGGCCTGTTGGTCAGGGTTAAAAATGGTCTTGGCAACCATTGACAATTATCAATACAAGAAGATAATTCTAGGGCTTTAGAAAGAAATAGTTCTTCGAAAGGAAGAGAAAGAAGATGGCAGAAATGGGTTAGTTCTTGGTGGATTGATGGATCTATAGACATAATCTTTGGTAAAACACCAGAGACATTAGCCATGGACTTGGTGAAAGTATCCATAAGGCCAAGAAGAATGTCCAGGGGATCTTCTGCACCAACATCTTCTTGAGATTCATCAACCTATGTACATGAAGGGAAATGATTAAAACCAAAAGAAATAATAATTATAATGAACAATTTACAAAGGGCCAAAACCTACCTTATCCTCATGAATGGGTGAGCCTAGAGATTGATGGTTGCCCTGAGAAGTTGAGGCTTTAGGAGGATAATGGTTTTGAGGGCTATCAGGTGTTTGTTCTAAAATAGGGGAAGAACTTCCCAAAGGTTCAACAGAAGTAACTAGAACAATGGCCAAAGTCGTTTCATGCTTTCAAACTGAATTGATGGAAGGAATCTCAGTAGTAGGGACCATTGTAGTCTCTGGAACTTGAACTTTGATGGAAGATTCAAAGGTTTCCAATCCGGATACCTCATAAGGCACCTCAAGAGCAAGAGATGGCATAGCAATGGGGTATTGAACTGGATCTTGAATGGATATTTCAGAGGCACTGGTTATTGATATTGGTGTAAGACTATGATCACGCGACTGCAACAAAAGCAACAGATTCCAAAAGTTACTGATTGATGTGAACAAATTGAGGTAATAAAAATGAGTTACCTTTGGAAAAAGCACCGTTATCTTTTTACCTCCACGCCTCAACACTTTAGCTAAAGCAATCTCGACCAAAGAAGTTTCTCTACCAGACATAGAGTTTCTGGACCCTTCAGGAGATTTCTGTTTTCTTGAGAATTCTTCTAAAATATCCTCTTCTTCTTCTCCTTCGTTTTCTCTAGTTTTTTTGTGCTGCTTCTCCTTGCCTCTTTCTTTCTGCATTTTTTTTCCTTTCCTCTATCTTTCTCTTCTCTTCTTGCTTTTGTCTCTTCTCCTTCTCTTTTTGTTTCTTCTGTTCTTCTTCTTTCTTTTTGCTTTCTTCTTCTTCTTCTTCTTCTTCTTTTCTTTTCTTTTAGTTTCTTCTTCTTTTTTCTTCTTCTTCTTTTCTTTTCTTTTTCCTTTCTTTCAAAGCATGTTGAGCTGAAAAAGCATCTCATAAACCAATTAGTAGGGGAATTAGAAGGAGCCTTCTTCTTTTTTGGAGTATACACAGCTATTCTTTTACCTTTATCCTTTGAATTTGTTTGAAGGAAAGAAGCCTTTAGTCTGTCAGCTAGAGTTTGTTCATCAGATAAGGTATTTGAATCAGAACAAGGCACAGACTGAACTTGAGGATTCTCAATAGGTACAGTAGAAGTAGCAATTGCTTGAATAGGTGGGATGTCTGCAACTAAAGTTGTACAAGAAAATTTGAGTGATAAATAAAAAAATATGTTGAGTAAGAATTTAAAAAATTTGAAAAGCAGATATTATTACCTTGAGCTGAAGCATCAAGTCTACCCTATCGATTATGATAAGACCAGTGAGATTGATAAATTTCCTTTGAAGATACAAAAATAGTGGGAAAAATGCTGGACCACCATGAATCAAAAGCTATAGTGGTTAAGGTTAAAGGCTTGAACTCAAGTAACTTGAAAGCTTACATTCTTCTCAAGTAATCATCTTGAATAGATGTAGCCACATGTACCTCTCTAATCAAAGACCTACCTTTTGATGATCTCAAAAATTGAATGATGCATGAAAGGTAGAGGAACTCATTGGTTAAGCCCAAATTGCCTAGCACATTGGCTGGAAGAGTAATTTTCAAAACTACAGTTGCAAAATTTGGTAAAAGAGATGGACTCGCCGGTTAGAATATACCTAGGGGTTAAAATACTGGCCCAGAATTTCTCTTGATGGATGGCATCACTCGTCGACAAGGGATGTGAAGAATCATCTTGAAGAAAGGTCAATTGAGAAGATGAAAATTGAAATTGGTAGAATGGTTGGAATTCATCAAGCCTTCTACGAGGAGGTAAGGAATAGAAGATCGAAAAATAATTTTCAAAAGAGTATCCTGAATACTCAGAGTAATGTAAGAAAAAATGCTCTGCATAGCTCAAGCAAGGGTTACCTAAGGGAAGTCGATGTTTTAAGTAAAGTTGAGAAAACTAGGCATAAAGCCACGCCTGAAAGAGCCAAAAGTGCCCACCACAACTATCATAAATTCCTTTCTCGACGAAGGTGTATAACCCTTTATACAAGGTGCCAAGAACGAAGGGGGCTAGAGCAAATTTTCTTTGTTGGGCTAGGTAAATGGTTATCGAGAAGTATTCCCTAGTGACCTTAATACCATGAATGGCAAGAAGACAGCAACAAAGGCAGAAAAGGTAGAATAACACTACCTCTTTAAAGGAAGGTTGGACATACGAGGGAACGTTGTAGATTTTGAGAACCTTAGAGTATCCCATGCCTGATGCTTTCATAAATTCTTCCCCAGTTGGAGTAAGGACCAATAAGGCACTGACTTCAAGGCCTGTCGAAGCAAGGCCAGTTAGATGAACGATATTTAACCAAAAACAAGCAGCTGCACTAATAACCCATTTGTTCATGTCAAGGGTGCGAGTGGAGAGCATGATGGTTTCTCTGATGCCAAGAATATCCCATTGTCCCCCGAGGTAAGATTCTAAGTGTGAAACCCAATTAAGCCAAACAGATTGAGGGTTTATCTAGGTGCGAAGGGGTGCCAAGCCTTTGTCACGACCCAAACCCGGGTCCGTGAACCAATCCCAAACCGTTCCTCCTAAGGGTCATCATCAACGACTTTCATTCACCATACAATTTAAGTTCCAATGATATAAAAACTTCTCTTTAAACAACTATATTCTCGCACATATCCAATTTACAATAAAGGCTTGAAATCTCAAAGGTTCGTT
>JAULJZ010034590.1:0-14882 GCA_032270985.1 Heliamphora pulchella
GTCTTGAGATTATGGGTCAGAGTGCAATTATAGTTCTTTAGTTGTGTGAACTGTAATTCAGTATTTTATGAAAATTATAGAAACAGTTGCGACTTTCCATAATTACAGAAATTGCCCGTAGGTATCTGTGTTCCACTGAAAGTCTTACTCATAATTACTCCCTAGATCCCTGCTGTAGCCCTATATATGTGCGGGTAGGCTGAACCAGTTTAGATTGATTTTCATATCATTCTTGATATATTATTTTTGTCTTTCAAGACTTCAAAAATATATCGGGGTTCTGCCGGTACAAGTTCTCAGAGGATCGTAGCCCACACTACGTTCGAGAATCGCATAAGAGAATACGGTAGAAGATCTGACAGGAGCTTCAACTCGAAAATCAAGTCGTAGTTGAAGATTAAATCTACAAGAGGTATTCTTCTAAATTAAATTCGGTTGCACGGGTTTTATTTTAATCGTTCTTCGTCAAAAATTTTATTTGGAGCCCGTTTCGGCATTTGTCCGTCCAGTTAAATTTTTACCGAAAATCGTTTTACAAAAAAAATGATCTCAGCAGTTTTGCCTCTAACAAATTGGTATCAGAGCCGTTTTGTTTTTTGTTTACGGTTATCGGGGTCGAGTAGATTTAGAACAGTGCTAACTTTGTTTTGCAGGCGTTCTAATTCTGGTTTTATGATCATCTATTTTTTTTCATGTTTGATTGAATGGTTTGAATGGATGATGATTTAATTAATTTTTTAACCACAGGGGTTGACCATGTTACATTAATTAATTTTTAGATCGAATGTGAGTCTACGGGACATAGGTTTCGATGCAAAATATTTTTATGTTCTTTAAGTTTTTTTTTTCTAGTTTATTAGAAAAAAAAATAAGAACAGGTATGGAAGAATGGTGGTGGATGGCGGCGGCAACCGGCAGCGGTTGGCGGTGGCAATCAGTTTTTTTTTTTGCTTCGCAATAATTTTTTTTTTCAGTTTTTTTTTCTGGTTAAATAAAAAAAAAAGGAGGGGAAGGAAACAAGAAGATCAAAAGCTACGGCGCCATCACACCAAACAAGCCGCCGGCAACTTTTCCAAACGGAGCAATTCAAGCAGCGTTTTGTTGAAGTTTGATTGGCTGTGGCGTTTTGAAGTTTCAAACCAGGAAGTGCATTTTTTCCCAGGAACAGTGGTGCGCAATTCCAAACAGTGCTGCGGCAGTGCTGTAGCAATACCAATCAAAAACTGTTAAAGCAAAAGAGGCCAAGCAATTTTCTTGATTTAAAGGAAAGCAGCAGCATTAGTGGAGCTCCAAGCAGCGCCAAAAACACAAAAAGCTTCGGCAATTCCAGCGCTCCAATCCTGAAGCTTCAAGCACCAACACTGATTTTGCAATTCCACAAAACAAGTCACAGCAATTTCAAAGTCAAACAGCGGCGCAAGCAAGCACCAAGCCTCCGGTGCAATCCAGTTGGCGCCTTGGGAATTGTTTTTGGATTGTTGGCTAACTAAAGAAATTTCCCAAGCTGTTTCGGCAGTACCTATCAAAAGCAAACATTAAGCCGGAGCAATCACTATGGCGCCAGTTGTTGTTAAACAAAGATTTGATGGAGTTTTTTAATTTCGGAAAAGTGGAGAAAAACTCGGCTGGTTTCCAAACACAAAGCTGGAAGCGCACAACAGTGGAGTCAATTCCCAAAAAAGCAAGCAATTAGCCCAGGCAACCGGTTTCCAAGCAAAAGGCAAACTCTGTGGCGCAAAATCCTAAATAGGATTTGAGTTATGTTTGGCTTGGATTAGAAAGCTATTCGGCAAGTAATCCAGTATTCAGCGGCGCACAGGAATTGGTGTTTATCCAAACAAAAAACTTTATTCAGAACAGGAGACTGAAATTTTTTAAGAGTTTCAATTCGATCATAAAATCGAAAATTTTATTTATCTTGCAATTAATTTATTTTTATATTTTAACAGCGTGGATGATAAATATTAGTTTGATTTATCCATTTAATTTAATTAATTCGATTATTCGATTTTAATTAAAATATTTTGTAATAAAAAAAATTAAGTTATTTTAATTAATTAATTTTAATTAAATGAAAAATTTTTAGATATTTTATTTTTTTACAAAATATCACGTTTAAGATTATTTTTTTTAAAATCGGATATCTTTGAAAAACGTGGGAATTAATTCCGAATTTTGAATTAATTAAATAAAAAAATATTTAATTAAAATAAATTATTATTTTTCAAAAAATGTGTAACGAAAAATAAAATAAATAAATATCTTTAATCACTACCTTACCTAAAAAGCTGAAGAAAAAACTGTGCATTTATTAAATTATATTTGTTACGCATTTAAACACGAAAAGATAGTTTGATAAATTAGAATCTTTGAAATCGTATTCACGAAAAGGTGTTTGATTTTTTCAGATTGTGTGATTTTTGAAAGAAGATTTGATAAACCAGAATATTTGGAATCGTATACACGGAAAGATATTTGATTCTTTCAAATTGTGTGACTTTCGAAAGATGGTTTGATAAATCAGAATCTTTAGAATTGTATACACGGAAAGATGTTTGATTCTTTTAGATCGTATGACTTTCAAAAATGGTTTGATAAACCAAAATATTTTGAATCGTGTACACGAAAAAATGTTTGATTCTTTCAGATCGTGTGGCTTTCGAAATTAATAAATTTATTTTAATTAAACAGATTTTTATAACCCTCAAATTTTTTTAAAAAAATCAAAGTAGGAGAGGGAATTTATTCACAGATAAATCCCGCGGTCTCCATCACCAGTTTGTAGGCGATGCAATTAAATCTTGCGTGTCGGCAGTAACGTCTTCCTCTTCAACGGACATGTTAATTACGGTATCACCAGTACAAACTTCCTTTAGGGGTAATTCTATATAATTGTTAGTGTGGATCACTTCTCCAACTGAATGGTTTATTGCGAAGCGATTAATTTGGGATTAGGTGATGGTTAACACTTAACTGTATATAATAGTATGCTCTCCAACTGAGTCACTGCTATTATATATGAGACCGAAATTATGTCAGCTATTTAATTTTACTTGGCATGGTCAGTTGCTTAGATAGTAAAATTAAAAGGAATTGGCATGTCTGGTCTTATGAAGGAGAGTAGACGTCCACCCATCATGTCATGTTATTCTCGGGTTACCAGGCTGCTGGCGAATTAATTTTAAAATGGTAGAGGAAACCAAATTAAAATAAATTCAAAGTTTTACTCATCATAATTAACAGTTTTATTTAATTATGTAATTCTCAAGATTAAAATGGATTTCAACCCACTCGCTTCAATACTCAAAGAAAATAAATTTACGAGACCAAATTTTGTTGACTAGAAATGTAACTTGGATATAGTTTCAACTACAAATGGTATTCCTTCAATACCAAGAAGTGTGTTTGTTTCAGAAAAAGGTTCTTCCTCGGGGCCAAAAGGCATGAAGAAGAAAAAGGTTCAGAAACAGAAAAACACATGTTCCAGGGTAGTTAGTGAGCCACGGACTAGTGTGAAAAAGCCGAAAGACAGATGTTTTCACTGCAACCAGACCAGGCACTAGAAAAAATTATGTTCAGAATTTTTCAGAAAGCAGAACAAACATGTTAATTTCTATTCACTGGTTGTGAAAACATGTTTAGCGGTGTTACCTACCAGTACCTGGTGTGTAGATACAGGAGCCACTAATCATGTTTGCAATTTATTGCAGGGGTTCCAAAAACCTGACAACTTAGTGATGGGGAGATTTACCTGCATATGGGTAATAATACAAAGGTAACATTAGTTGCAGTAGGAGATGTCACTCTCAGTTTTGGTAGAGATCGGGTTTTAACATTGAGAGATTGTCTTTATGTACCTGCCATTAGAAAGAACTTAGTTTCTATTTCTAGATTGGCTAAAAACGGATATTTTGTTTATTTTAATAACTCTGTGGTTATTAAGGATAATAAACGGGTTATCTGTTCTGGTACATTGGTGGATAATCTTTATACTATTACTCCAATCTCTCCTACACTGTAACTAACTGAAATGAATAACACATCTAATTTACCAAATAAAAGAAAGTTTCCTTCTTTAATGAACCAAAAGTTTCTTTGGCACTTACGCTTGGGCCATATTAATCTAAAAAGGATAAACAAACTGGTAGCAGATAGACCTTTCAGTTCATTGGAAGTAGAGGCACTTTCAGTCTGTGAATCTAGCTTAGAGGGTAAGATGACCAAGAGGCCCTTTTCTGGCCAAAGGCTATAGAGCTACAGAACCGTTGGAGTTGGTTCATTCTGATGTGTGTGGTCCTATGACAATCTGGGCTAAAGGTGCCTTTGAGTACTTTGTCAGTTTCATTGATGACTACTCAAGGTATGGATACATTTACGTAATGCACCATAAGTCTGAATGCTTTGAGATATTCAAAGAATTCAAGGCAGAGACGAAGAAGCGTCTAGGTAAAAGTATCAAATCACTACGATCCAATCGTGGTGGGAAATACCTCTTAGAGAGTTTAAGGACTACTTATCATCATAGGAGATTACATCCCAGTTGACTGCACCTGACACTCCTCAGCAGAAAGGTGTAGCAGAAAGAAGGAATAGGACTCTTTTGGAGATGGTAAGGTCAATGATGAGTTATTCAGGTTTACGACATTCATTTTGGGGACTCGCTTTAGAGACAGCGGCTTACATTCTGAACATGGTACCTTCTAAATCAGTCCTTTCTACTCCTAGAGAATTGTGGATAGGGCGTAAGCCTAGTCTGAAACAAATTCAGATTTGGGGGTGTCCAGCACATGTGCTGAAAGGGAACGCGGGTAAGTTAGAACCGAGGACAGAAGTCTGTTTCTTTGTGGGGTATCCTAAGAGAACGAAGGGTGGTCTATTTTATAATCCTAACGATCAAAAGGTCATTGTTAGCACCAATACCCGATTCTTGAAAGAGGATTATACTATGGAGCACAGGCCCAATAGCAAAATTATTCTGGAAGAACTGAGAAGAAATGCCAGTAGAACGAAAGAGGAACCACAAGTCACTAATATTCCATTATCTCAACGTAGTGGGAGGATTATCGGGACAGGTGCAAATCAAGAACAGGGTGTTGATGCACAGGGTTTAGATTACGCACAGCCTGTTACTACTATTACACAGACACAGGTAGTGCCTCGTCGTAGTGGGAGGATTGTTCATCAACCTAATCGGTATATGTTCTTGGGAGAGTCTTTTGACAGGATCCCAGCAGAACTGGATACCGAGCCCTATAACTACAATGAAGCACTACAAGATAAAGATGCAGATCTTTGGCAAAGTGCTATGAATTTAGAGATGGAATCTATGTATTTCAATCAGGTTTGGGAACTTGTAGAGCCACCTGAAGGGATAAAACCCATTGGATGCAAGTGGATCTACAAGAGGAAGAGAGGAATCGACAGGATGGTTGAAACCTTCAAAGCTAGGCTTGTTGCTAAAGGGTTCACTCAGAAAGAAGGAATTGAGTATGAGAAAACCTTTTCACCGGTAGCCATACTTAAGTCTATCCAAATTCTCTTATCCATTGCTGCACATTTCGATTACGAAATCTGACAAATGGATGTCAAGACAGGTTTTCCTAATGAAAGTCTTGACGTGTGTATCTATATGATACAACCAGACGGATTCATTGCAAAGAGCCAGGAGCACATGTTGTTCAAGCTTAAGAGATCAATTTATGAACTTAAGAAGGCATCGAGATCTTGGAACACTCAGTTTGATCAAGCTATAAAATCTTATGGTTTTGATCCAAGTTCGGATGGTCCTGTGTGTACAAGAAGCGTGACGGAAGCGTGGTGATCTTCTTAGTACTTTATGTAGACAATATCTTGCTTATCAGAAATGATGTGGGGGCATTATCTACGATTAAAGTATGGTTATCTGGGCAGTTCGATATGAAAGATTTGAGAGAAGACAGTCACATAATTGGGATCAAGCTTATGCGAGATCAAAAACAAAGGATGTTGGGCTTATCACAAGCAAAGTATATCGATGATATCCTTGCTCGCTTTAGCATACAGGATTCCAAGAAAGGGTTTCTCCTCTTCAGGCATGGAATCACTCTATCCAAGGATCAATGTCCTAAGACACTTGATGAGATAGAGAAGATAAAGGCGGTTCCTTATGCTTCGATAGTAGGAAGCCTCATGTATGCTATGCTTTTCACTAGGCTCGACATCTGTTTTGCCGTTGGCATGGTTAGTATATATTAGTCTAAACTAGGGCAGGAGCAATGAACTGCGGTAAAGAATATAATCAAGTACTTGAAAAGGACTAAGCATTATATGTTGGTTTACCAAGACAGTCTAGTAGCTTTGGGCTACACAGACTTAGATTTCCAGTCAGACATAGTGCTTGCATCAGGAAACAACCTTGCAGATCCATTACAAAGAGCTTACCGGCTAAGATTTTGATATTCGTGTAGAGGGCACGGGAGTCAGATGTATGGGAGCATAGTTTTGAGTATAAGTGGGAGATTGTTAGGGTTGGTATATTGAAAACTATATTTTTAGTATTTAATTTTATTTTAATAAAATTAGTTTTTTATTTTATAATAATCTTTATGAGTAATGTATGTATATCATTTATTTGTTAAGCATGGATGTCCGATATTCGGTATAGTATTTAATCAGGTGTGTAGTGTATGGCTTACACACAGAAGACTAGATTTTAGGTTCGTGCAGAATATAAATTTTATGTTCACAGTTTAGATGGAAATTGACATACCATCGGTACGACTGTGGCACAGAGTTTTAGTAGGCCTATCTCGCTTACGGGGAACAGATAATAGTGTCATCTATTGTTCTGACTCTCTGTGTCAGTACACTTTGTGTGTGTTGAACGGGACATTTGGGACAATTAATTTAGTACTAACTACTGACTATATAAATTAATTCGCACCCCAAGGTTATTATAAATAGTGCTTATCCTCTTAATCCTGAAATAATTATTGATTTGTGTATATTTAATATTCGTTGTTTGATTCATTAGAGGGTGCGATCTTATATCGGTTTATATTCTCGATGAGTTGGATAGCGGTATTATTTATATGGAAAATATTAACTATTGACGGAATTCATGTCCCGATGATCGGGATTGACGATACCCCTTAAGGATGCTTATAAGTTTTTGACCGGGCCAAACCCTGCAGGTGAATTTTATTATCCGACGGTCAAATAAGTTAAGCGGAAGGGCTTAAGAAATAGGAAGATACCAATTAAATTAAATTTTTAGTAATTAAATTTAATTGACAGGTATCGAGAATCTTAACGTAGGGAGAAATGGTAAGCATTTAATATAACAGGAGCTCAATGCAAGAAGGTCTTGAGATTATGGATCAGAGTGCAATTATAGTTCTTTAGTGGTGTGAACTATAATTCAATATTTTATGAAAATTACAGAAACTGCCCGTAGGTATCTGTGTTCCACTGGAAATCTTACTCATAATTATTCCCCAGATCCATGTTGTAGCCCTATATATATGCGGGTAGGTTGAACCAGTTTAGATTATTTTTCAAATCATTCTTGATATATTATTTTTGTCTTTCAAGAATTAAAAAATATATCGAGGTTCTACCGGTACATGTTCTCGGAGGATCGTAGCCCACACTACATTCAAGAATCGCGTAAGGGAATACGGTAGAAGATCTGACAGGAGCTTCAACTCGGAATCAAGTCATAGTTGAAGATTAGATCTACAAGAGGTATTCTTCTAAATTAACTTTGGTTACATGGGTTTTATTTTGATCGTTCTTCGTCAAAAATTTTATCTAGAGCCCATTTCAGTGTTTTCCCGTCCAGTTAATTTTTTATCGAAAATTGTTTTACAAAAACAATGATCTAGGCAGTTTTGCCTACAACAGTTTTCATGTGGGTGTTTTGGTGGTGTGTTTCTTGGTTTTCAATTGGTTTTCAATCGTATTCGGTTGATTGATTCTGGGATTAGTCAATTGAACTACTGTTGGATGCCTTTTGGGGTTCAGTTGGTTGTGTGGTGGCTTCGGGGGTCGGGTCGTGGCCTCGGGTGTTGCGTGCTGCCATCCTCGGGTGTGACGTGGTTGGTTAGTTTTGGGTGTTGTGGCACGGTTGTGTGTGTGCTGGTTATGTGCGGGACGTGTGGGTCCGTGGTTCGATTTAATGGTGGGTTTTGGTGAGAATCATTCTGTGGGAGGTTCAGGTGTTGGTCTCCGAGTTAGATGTTGGTTGTCCCGGTGTGTGGACGAGTCATTCGGGTGAACGAATGATGATGTGGCATGTGATGTCGTCTTGGGTTATGTGGCGTCTTTATGTGGAACATCTTGGTTATACATGCTTTTGTGTTTACAGAACTATGGATAGTTTTATTCTTGTGCATGGTAAGCAGATAAGTGGGCTTTGTGGTCTTGATGCCTTTAGGGCTTTGGGCTTTGTTATCCCGTGATTTAGGCATGTGTTGGGATGCCTGTTGATACGTAGATTTGTATCTGTATTGCATAAATGGGGCAAATTTTGGTCCGTTGGTGAAAGTCCATAAAGATGTATATGAAGGGTGGATAATGGTTCTACGGTGAAAGTCTGTGAAGATATTCGTTGACCCTGGTCAACAAGGCATTAGTTGGGGTGGTGAATGGTCATACGGTGAAAGTTCATGAAGATGTGTGTTGCACGGGTTGCGTGCGTTGAGTGTGTTTCATGGGTTGCGTATGCTGCGTTAGATGAGGGCTGTGGTCCTTCGGCAGGAGTCCGAGAAGTTATATGGATTGTATGAACTGCATTGTTGGATGGATAGAGAAATTTTTAAATTGTTTGTTTTAGAGTCATGTGAATTGCGATTTAAAATTGCACCTCATTTTTCTAGCATGTTTAGCTTATATTGCATGTGCTGTCTAGTATCTGCTGAGCTTTGACTCACGATGTGGGATTTGAAATATTTTTCAGGTATCGGTCACGCAGGTTGATACGGGGTTCCTAGAGAGGTAGAAGTCTTGTAGTCTTCATTTTTGCTAGTTTTAAACATGTATGCTATAACATGTTTTTCGGTATTGGAACCGTGTAATGTAAGCTATTTAGTGATTATATATAAAAGGCATGTATGTTTTATATTGAGAGTGCATTCTCGGGTTGGGTTCTATCTTGTTGGTTTGTGAGTGTTTTACGTAGCCCAGAGTTTGGGGAGTGATAGATTGGTATTAGAGCTCTGGGTTTGAATACCTAAGAGTCGTGGGAAGAGGTTGCATCATCGTGTGAGGTTGATTGCGTGTGCTTGATTGCATATGTTTAGACGCTTTGATAATATGAACGTATCAGCATGTTAGATATGTGAATGATGTGTATACATGAGCATGGGAGTTGAATCTTAAGAGTGATAGTCTTGCCTTTGGGCATTTGGATTAACAAACTTGGGAGCCAAATTAGAAACGCGTTTAGCTGATGTGATTTCTAGTAGGGAATCCAAGTAGGTTATCCAGATTGATGCGTCATTCTTGTCGATTCTCCTCGGTATGTGGGGTTGTTTAGCATGAACCTATGTGCTTATGTGTTAGCATGCTTTTGTGGTTTATGCTATGTGTTGCATCTCATGTTCTGTCTTTTTCATATAGACGCGATGTTAGCAAGGAGAGGGCGATGCTGTGGTCAAGGCTGTGGCCGTGGAGTTACCCAAGGGGATGTTCCTATCTCCGATGCTAGGGATGTAAATGCTCCCCTAAGACTGATGGACGCGACATAGTTGTTACGTGTGCTGGTGGGTTCTATTCAGCAGTTGGTTAGAGATGAGGTCGTTAGGGAGAGAGAGGGAGTACCTAAGGCGAGGGCTACAGTAGTGATGCGGGAGTTCAGGCGCATGGATTCGCCTACCTTCGCTGGAGATCCAGATCCTATTGTGGCGACAGAGTGGCTGGAGTTGGTGACTCGGATCCTGGACATGTTGCAAATTGTGGAGGATGAGTTACGGGTTTCTTTTGTCGCCTTTCAGGTGAGAGGTAATGCTCATGCGTGGTGGAGGTATGCCAGTACCACAGTGGGGGTTACGAGGGCATCCTTTCTAGGAATGTTTCTAAAGAAATACTTCTCGGCTTCGAAGAGGGATTTATACAGGGAGGAGTTCTACAATCTTACCTAGGGCGCCATAGATATCTTGCAGTACGAGGCCAAGTTTACGTGATTATCTCGATTTACGCCAGAGTTGGTGAGCACACACGAGCTACGATCGATGAGGTTTGAGCGGGGCTTAAGATCGGCGATCAGGGAGCGTGTAGTCGCAATGGGACTTCGGGTGTTCACAGAGCTGGTGGAGGTAGCAGCAAGGGTGGAGAACACTATGACGGAGATTCGAGCTTCCAAGGAAGGCAGGACATCACAGGGTGGGACCGAGCACAGATAAGTGGGCGTTCTAGCAAGAGGCAAAGGTCCTCTGGTCCTAGCTTTCATCTGTCTAGATTACCACAGTAGTTCTCTGCACCATCACCATTAGTGTCTTCGTTAGGGAGGCCAGAGCAGAGGGAGGTCAGATGTTACCAATGTGGACAGCCAGGGCATCGTGTATCAGTTTGTCCACAGCCGAGGCAGTACCAAGATTCATGGTTGAGGCAGTCTCATAGTCCACTTACTTGTGTCGGATGTGGCCAGACGGGATATATTTGGAGGAATTGTCCCCAGAGAGAGTACACTGAGTATAGTGGGCACCCCAGAGGGTTTGTATGTGTAGGAGCGACAGCAGTATCCTACGATTTAGACTTCCCAAATGGTAGGTGGGAGTACATCAGTTCAGTCGGTATGGCAGCCGACAGTGCCGAGTTATGGTGGACAAGATAGGGTAACATTGCCCCGAGCATATGCACTTATAGCTCCTAGTTCTTCTAGGGCGCCTGTTGTGCTAGATGATACAGATATACCTTCAGCAAGCAAAGGTACTTTATGAGTTTGCAGGCTTTAAGCCAGTTCTTCATTATATCTATTTGGGAGTTGGTGATGGACTCCGTAGGTGATGTGCTGTGTTGAGGCGATGGTTAGTGACGATGTGAGGTTGAGGTGAGTTGTAGATCTCGTGTTTTTGAGATAGTTGGCCATTGTTTAGGGAAGCCTGACCTTGTTTGACTGTATCCTAGGAATGATTTGGCTAACCATCTCGTATGCCTGTGTCGAATGCGATCGACGCAGTTGTTTCTTTTGACCTTATGCTGAATTTTGGGAGCAAAATTCCTTCGAGGGGGTAGAGTTGTGAGACCTTGACCCATTTTCTTTTTCGGCATTTTTCAATGCGTGTTTCCCGTTTTTGGTTTTGCATATTTAAATGCTTTTTAGATGTATGATCGGAGTTAGACATGCATGCGGGGCAGGTTCCCGAGGCCGTGGAGTGTTGTGGTGCGAATTTCAAAAATTAAAAAAAAATATTTTGGAGGTCTATAAATATCTGGAGTTAGATATTTTCAAAACATCTCCAGTAAGTTTCTTTTTTCTCTCTGCCTTCCCTCTAACTTCTCGGGGGCCAGGGAATCGATTTTCAATGATCCAACAATGGCTCCTTACTTTTGGCACGGTGGGCTATACATTCATCCGGATAAAATTTTATTCTGAAGAAACTCAATTTTGCACGTGGTTCGAGGTGTTGAGTTTTTAACTCATCGAGGTAGGATCCTAGACTCTCATGTCTTATAAGGGTGCTATGTGTAATCATGTGTATTTTTACCGGTTAGATTACTGTAGATCTGATTTTCTTTCAAAGTTGGGTTTTTGGGTTAAAAATCATTTTTTCGCGATTTCGATGGATGAAATCGGGTGTCAGGAGTTTCTTTTGTGGTTTTGGTGTTAGGTTGGGTTGTGTGGATGTCCAAGGGTGTTGGATGGGTGTTTGGAGGCGTTGATTCGAGGTTTGGAGAGCCAAACCCGTAGCTCGGAACCTATTTCTGGCTCAACTCAGTCGATTGGAGCCTAGGTTCTTGGGTTCAGTCAATTGGACCGTGAGGGTCAGTCGACTGGGGCTTGGGTTCTTGGGTTCAGTCGACTGGACTGTGAGCGTCAGTCGACTGGACAGTATGTTTTGGGCATTTTTGGCGTTTTCAGTGTGTTATTCAGTCGACTTAGGGTAAGGGTCCAATTGACTGGACCTGGGCTATTTTCATGTGGGCGTTTTGGTGGTTGGTTTCTTGGTTTCCAATTGGTTTTCAATGGTATTCGGTTGATTGATTTTGGGGTTAGTCAATTAAAATACTATTGGATGCCTTTAGGGGTTCAGTTGGTTGTGTGGTGGCTTCAGGGGCCGTGTCGTGGCCTCGGGTGTTGTGTGATGCCGTCCTCAGGTGTGACGTGCTTGGTTAGTTTTGGGCGTTGTGGCACGGTTGTGTGCGTGCTGGTTATGTCCGGGACGTGTGGGTCCATGGTTCGATTTTAAGGTGGGTTTTGGTGAGAATCATTCTGTGGGAGGTTCGGGTGTTGGCCTCCGGGTTAGATGCTGGTTGTCTCGGTGTGTGGACGGGTCATTCAGGTGAACAGATGACAATGTGTGGCATGTGATGTCGTGTTGGGTTATATGGCGTCTTTATGTGGATCGTCGTCGTTATACGTGCTTTTGTGCTTAAAGAACTGTGGATAGTTTTATTCTTGTGCATGGTAAGCAGATAAGTGGCCTTTGTGGTCTTGATGCCATTAGGGATTTGGGCTTTGTTATCCCGTCGTATGCGGTTTTATCTCGTGGTTTAGGCATGTGTTGGGATGCCTCTTGATACGTATATTTCTATCTATATTGCATATGTGGGGCGAATTTTGGTCCCTCGGTGAAAGTCTGTAAAGATGTATATGAAGGGCGGATAATGGTCTTACGGTGAAAGTCCATGAAGATATTCGTTAACCCTGGTCAACAAGGCATTAGTTGGGGCGGAGAATGGTCCTACGGTGAATGTCCGTGAAGATGTGTGATGAGGGCGTATATGGCTCTACGGTGAAAGTCCGTGAAGATGTGTGTTGCACGGGTTGCATGCGTTGAGTGTGTTTCACGGGTTGCGTATGTTGCATTAGACGGGGGTTGTGGTCCTAGGATTTTGAGGAAAATGTTAGAAAAAACTAAGATTTTGAGGAAAAATTTTAGAAAATGTTACAAAAAACTAGGACTTTGAAGAAAAATTTTTAGAATATGTTAGGAAAAACTAGGATTTTGAGGATTTTTTTATTTTTTATTTATAAGTTTAACACGAGATGATAGAGATTTGCCTGGCGTGCCAGTGTGCCAGGGCTTAGGGTTTCTAGCTTTTAACTAGGACGTGCGAAATTGAAGGATTGCCAGTTACACTCAAACCTAGGGTTAGGGTGCCTAGTTTTCTAGGGCTTGAAAGAAACCGAAGGGTTGTCACTTACACATGAACCTGGGGTTACGGTGCCTAGTTTCCTAGGGCTTGACCTTCTGCCTTTTGGCTACTTGATCTGTTTTTGATATATTCTGTATCTGTCTCCTCTTTACAGGCTGGTCACTATGTCAGAGGTTTCGAAGGATCTGCCTCTGGGGAGGTGTTGGAGTGGTATGATGCCCTCCCTACTCCGAGCCAGGCCATTATTGATGCTTCTGGCTTTGCTCGATTCATACCCCTGCTGGGTAGGACGAGCAATGATCGGGTCTGCTTGACGGCCCTGGCTAAGCTTTGAAGGGATACCACCGACACTTTCCACTTCACCACCTTCGAGGCTACTCTGACGCCTTTAGATTTTGCCCTGATTACTGGCATCCGGGTTGGTGGAACGCCCATTCCCTTCGATCCTTCCATAGCTCAGTCTACTGACGCGTTGTAGTATTTCCTTGGAGCCGTCCCTGCACAGATAGATAGAGACCGAGTTCGATACACCTGGTTCTTTGAGCGCTTTTGTCACTTCCACTGCTTTGAGCCCTGCCACTTCGAGTGGGTTACCTGGGGTTTTTTGATATATATGTTTGGTGCCTCCCTGTTTCCGAATATGAAGAATACCATTCATCTGCATTACCTCGGTGCTCTTGCTCATTTGGATCGGGTTGCTTCATTTGACTGGGGAGGAACTGCTCTGGCTACCCTCTATAGATTCATGCAGACATTGACCCGGTTCCCCCAGAAGCTCAGTATGGGGGGATACTAGAGAGTCTGGGAGGTATGATTTAGCCTTCTGCTCATCTTTCTTTATTTGCCGTTATGCATTACCTGCTGGCTGACATCTTTTCCTTTGTAGTTATGGACTTATGAGTTCCTCGGGCTTCATGTCCCGGCGAACTCATCGGCAGATCCTCTAGTCATTTCCCGAGCAGCCCGGTGGTCCCGAGGGCTAAAGGGGAAGAAGGCTAGGGGAAAGGGCATCGATCGATTTCAGGTCTCATTGGATCGGCTGACTCCCGAGCAGGTATCATTTTTACGGTTTACTGCGCTGCTCTTTGTACTGTATATTGATCACTGTTTCTGTTCACTGCACTATACACCAATCACTGTTTCTGTTTACTGCACTGTATTACATACTATTTACTATGCTGCATACTGATCATTCGTTGTGCACTGTACTGTATTTTGAATCACTACTGGTCCACTGGGACGACTGGAGGGGAGTGGAGGATCGGGCCGGCGCAGATCTGATGTGTAGCTGGGATATCGCTTCTATGCGGATCCTGCTGCAGGGCCCATTCGGTAGGGAGTACTATCTTGCCGAGCGAGTGGTTCGCCAATCACTCGGCCTTGATCACTTCAGGATACTGATGGTCTTTCCAGCCCGCATGCGCCGGACTGATCATTTAGGCCATGTCGATTTGTTGCTGGAGACGGTAGGGACCCCAGCTTCGGAGCTACTGGTGGCAGAGGGGGACTATGCTGCCTGGGCCCGGGCACACCTGATGGGTCCTCTAGGTCCTGGCCCAGTTGCCCCTGGTGGTAGGAGGAGA
>JAULJZ010034600.1:1814-14882 GCA_032270985.1 Heliamphora pulchella
ATTTCATAAAATTATTTTTTATATTATTTGTGCACTCAATTCTGAATTTAATTTTTAAGAACCCACCACGATCGAGTTGATTCTGAATTAAATTGTAAATCGATGCAAATTGACTCATGCCCCCTCAGCCGATGTGCCCACTCAGTCTCACTCAATCCTCACTCAGAGGTCAGAGAGTGGAGTTAATCAACAGCTGCAGCAGCGGCTAGCGGCTACTTGACCGTGAGTGTACGCCATTTCACATCGATGAGATTGTTTACACCCTATTTTGCTATTAATTAATAAAAATTTAAATATTTTGAACTAATTTAATTGTTATCCTCTTCTTCTTGTATGAGTGGTGTAACCGACTGGTGGTGGTTGTTGGAGTTAGTTACAGTCTTGGAAATCAAGGTGATCAGGCTGTGTATATAAGTAATTGTATTCGATCTTGGTAACTTCCATGAGATATAGATTTTTTGAATATTGAAGAAAGCAACAAGAAAAATGCCTAAACACAGAAATCTGCTTGGTAAAAAAGAGGAATTAGATGTTATACCAGAAGAAGCGGATGAAGAGAATTTAGAAAATGTCTCTATGGAAGGAAATGTATCGTCGTCTTCAACTGCAACGGAGGCTGGTATTGATACAGAGAGGTCTGACGAAATCTGAGTTTTAGGGTTTTCTCTCCTTTTCAATCTTTTCGTTCGTTCGTTCGTTCGTTCGTTCGTTCAATCTGTGAATACACGCGTATATATTATGTCTCAAATTCTGCAATACGTGTTTCCACGCAAGAAACGACAAATTCTACACAAAAATTCATGGAATATTTGGGGTTTTCTTTGTTCGAATTCTTTTCTTCCTCTTTCTTGGAAGCCAACCAGAGATCCATACTCTTGCCATATTTTACACCTATTCGAATTCATGAAAACTCATTAATTGTGCATGATCTAGATCGAGCTCTAGTTTTAACTCCACAAGAACCACGGCTATATGTATACATATATATATATGTACACACACACATGAGGCCTAAAGAATCGCAAAAAAAGGGAAAGAATCTTAATGAAATTCCAATTCTTCTTTGTTTCTAATTATGAAAAAGAACTTTAAATATTTCCAATTAGTTTCCATATTAGTTGCATTTTTCCAAGTTACCCCATCCTTTTCTCATTATCTCCTTCCAAAGTTCCAACACCAAAAGTAGCAATCCAAAGCGTACACCCCCAAAACCCTAGTTCTTCCTTCAAGGCTTCCTCCTCCCGCTTCATATCTTCGCAGATGAACCCACTTCAAAGGTAAAATAATCCCCTGCGACCCGTTCCCAACCTTTACTTGTTCTTCGATTTTGAGGATTATATGCTTTCTTGCTAAACTTAACGTTTGATCGATTTCGTGAGTTGCTACATACATACATATACATATACATATACACACACACACACATACATACATACATGAAGCAAGTATTTTATTTTTATTTTTCAAAAATCACACATTCTTTATCTGTTTCTCATCCTTTATAACCCTAATTTCAAAATGTTTTTTGGGTAATTAATTTCAAAATAAAACTTATTTTGATTCAACTTTTATCTGGTAATAACTTAAAAACTGTATATGTAATCGCGTGCACGCAAACAACTGTGTATACAGTGTGATTTGGCTTCAACAAAATTTAAATTGATTACATTACTTTTTTTTTATCATAATAATATATACACATATAGACACATTTTTAATGTTATTGACCAAGAACAAATCAACTATTGAATTCTGATTTTGAAGGCATGCTCAAAGAAAGAGGAAAAGAGAAGAGAGAAATTATAAAATTTGTAAAATAAAAAATAATTATAACTATATATACTAATATACACGTATGTATGTGGTAATAATATTCCATTAATTGATTATGAGTGTATTTATGCTAAGATGTGTTTTGTACCAATTGTCATGATTAGATCCATTTTTATTGGCAATATTACATACAAAGAATTTAATTATAGATTAGTTGCAAAAATTAAAATTTTGGTTATTTATTTGCACCGAAACTCAAGTGCAAATAGATGATTAAAATTCAATTTATGTCATTGATATCTCGTTGAATTCTGTGTTCCAAGTATTTTTTATTTTTAACTTGTGTTCTCTAAATATTGAGTGTTAAGTATCCTAATCATATCGATAAATACATAAAAGAGATTTTAAAACTTTAATTGATGTATGTTATAACATATTTGATAATGGTTCTGTTTGGAATAATTACTCATTAATATATGATTGTACATAAGTAATAATGCCTTTTGGAATAATTATTTATTTATTTTGTTTTATTTATTTTTATAGTTAGTTGACTTTTTTTATTATTTAGCTTATTTATTATATTTTTTAATTTTTTTCATCGAGATAAATTAAAAAAATATTTTTTCCATCAATATATAAAAAATTAAAAAAAAAACAATAATAGCAAAAAAAAAAGTCAATAAACCAAATTTTATGTTAGTTATTTTTATTTTGAATAAAAAAAAATTATTTTTGATTAATTTTTTGTTTACTTTTTCAATTCATATTATGGAAGATGAATGTCTTTTTTATAAAAAAAAAACACAAAAATTAACCAAATTTCTAAAATTTAACTCAAACTTGACTAATATCACCGATGCCAATACTGCAATTTACAGAGATCCATCAAAGATGCCCATAGAAGAGGAGCTACAACGTAAAGCTGTCATAAGATTCATAACCGAAGAGTGTGGATTCATGCAGAGAGTCTTTCTTTTCGAGACGCAGCTGACTCCCCGCGACGTCGAAGAGGGCAGACTCTTCGTCCCCGTGAATTTAGCTCGTCACCATTTCCCTTCTCTTCCGAAACCTTCCGGCGAAAACCCTTACATGGAGAAGATCCAAATTTCCGACATCCAAGGTTTCGACTGGTTCATGACGCTCCGCTACGTCCCCCGGGAAGGCGCCTTCGTCATAAACAGCAAGTGGCAGGAGTTCGCCGAGAGGCAACAGTTGAAAGCCACCGACGCCGTTCGCTTTTACAGACCCGTCCCGCGCTCCCACGAATATCCTCATTACCAGATCGAACCAGTCATTTCTGGTGGGAATGAGATTAGAAGCAGCTTTGTTCAAGAATTCAAACCGGAGAAATATCTGTTTGAGCATGAATTGAGCGAGGACGATATCACGTTCAGGAGGATCCTTGTTCTCACGGAAGATTTAAGAAGATATTTCCCTTCCGTGAGGGTGCCGGGTTTCTCTAGGGAGGAGAGGCAACTGTATCTAACCGACGCCCGAAAGAAGGAGTGGGGCTTGAATGTCATGTTCTACAAGGAAGAAAAGTACATGATTATAAAGGAGTGGAAGGGATTTATCGATGAGTACCGTGCGGAAGCTGGGGATAAAGTTAGGTTCTACGAACCTGTCAGGCCTTTGCATCCGAGGCACTACCTTGTCGAACTTGTGAAACGATCAGACGAGGCCAGGACGTCGGGGACTGCGAGAAGTAAGGGAACAACCGGAGGAGGAGACAACGAAGAAAGCGATAGTGACGGAGAAGGAGGAGGGAGTTCCGGTGGAAGCCGGAAGGGGATGAAGTTTGGTTTTGGAAATTGCTGCAGGCCTTGAGAGAAGTGCGCGGCAGCGTTCACAGGTGATAAAATGGTCATCAAATGTTGAAGTAAATTCACGAGGAAGGAAGAAGAGAAAGGGAAGTTCATGTAGTAGCTATGCATACACGTGCGAATTCATTGAGATTGAGGTTTTGGATTTCGTCTTTACATTTGAGATATATCGAACGCTGATTACTAAAAAGTTGATTGCCTTTTTTTTTTTGTTTTTTTCTTGGAGATGTTTTTTTTCTTTTATTTTTTGTTTTTTTTTGTTTGTTCGTAACTAGAAGAGTCTAAGAAGTACTTTAGGCTAAAATTGAAAATAATTTACCAAGTGTGAAAGAAATTACAAAATGCTAAAAGACTTGTTAAGTTAGTTTTTTGTCTTATTCAAACTTTTTTTTAAAAATTTTTTTGTGAAATTTTTTTACTTATCTAATTACACTTGATGAGAGAAATTTAGCAAGTATATACCTATTTAGACTAATGTTGAATTTTTTTTAATAAAAATAAAATGTTGAATTAAGAAAATAAGTAGAAGCCTTTTTTTCATCTTGTCTATTTTTTAAATAAATTTTTTGCTCAAATCTTTTACTTTTCCATAGCTAAGAAACTTAAAACGTATAATTATTTAATTAATATTAAATTAAATTATTAATAAACAAAAACGTATAACAAAATTAAACCTAAGCACTCAAATCTATTAAGTGGGGGACCCCGGAAAAGTGTATTAAAACTATATCCAGAACAACTTGGTAGGTCAATTTAGGGTGATTCTAAATGTATAGACATTTTTTTCTTTGTATATTATCTTTATGTATTGAGACATTTGTAGTATAGTAATTGAAAAATAAAAGTTTTTACAATTTCTCAATTCATAAAATCATCTAACTACGGGATAAAACTGCATAAAAATCCACTCAATTCCTTAGTTTTGACAATATATGTCATTGGGTTAAAGAGAATCATGGGAGGTGTTATAATGTTAAATCTAATAGACCGATTTACATGAGTGGCATGCAATGAGTTTATGTTTAAATTATGACGTTTATTATTCATTATCATTAATTGATACACTGTAAAATTTAAAATTCTAACATTTTTTTTTAAAATTTAAACAAATAACAAGAACTGTTGTAGTGTAATTTGCGATTGGATTTTCTTTAGGGTCATGTCCTAGAAACCGTTGTTAGTGTGTGGCCTGTTTGAGATATTTAAAAAGTTTAATTTTTAAGATGTTAGTTTTTTCTTTTAAAAAAAGAGAAAAATAGAAGTTAGAGTATTTGGGATAATTTTTTAGGATAACTTTTTCTTTTGGTTTTTAAGTTATAGTGTATGTTTAGGATATTGAAACGATTTTTTTATTATTGAGAATAGAATTGATTTTTTAACTAAGCGTATTATAGCCATTTTATTCAAAATAAGTTAGTGTGTTTGGAATTTGTGTAAATTTTTTTCTTAAAAAGATAAAAAAAATTAGTTACTTTTTCAAAAAAGAAATTATTGTAAAAAATCAGCTTTTTAGAGAACTCAAACATGGTCATAGTCTTTTTCCCTTTTTAAGTGAGGCTTCCCGCTTCCTTTCCAAGAACGGATTCGATTGGTCTAATTGACTGATTGTAAATTTAAAATATGTTTACTCTGATAATTCTAATTGCTATTTTTATTATTTTCAATGTGTAGTTTATATATATAAAATAATTAAACTGATCAAATATAATTAAGTATTTAAACAAGTTATATTTGTATTCAAACAACACTTCTTGAAATTTAGACATTGTTCAATTTAAAAAAAAAAAAAAGCAGAAAATTGTTCAAAAAATAATTAACGGATAAACTTAAGCAACTTAATTTATTACAAGAAGGGAAGAAGCCTATTTTAAATTTAAAATTAGCCAACTTATAAACCGTACAACTGAACCCTCACTCTCTCCCTCTCTCTCTACTCTCAGCCATAGAAGTTAGAACTGTTGTCCATGGAGAAAAAAGCATCAAGAAAAGTCTCTAAAGAAAGAGAAACGGCTTCAGGTCCCGCTGATAAACAACGGAAAAGGACGAAGACGATTGCCGAGCTTTTATCTGGTTCAGGACCAAGCGGAGACAGCAGCGTAGGACGCGATGCCAAAGGCGGCAAAAGAACGAAGAACCCCAGAGTTAATAGAAAACGAGAAGAGAAAGCAAAAGATGTCTCCAAAGTATTAGCAAAAGATGTTAATATTCCAGAATCAAATCCAGGGTACGTAACAAATACTTGTTCTTCAATCAAGAAACTGAGTTCTAGTCTTTTCTTCTTCTTCTTCTTCTTCTTCTTCTTCGTCTTCTTCTTTTTCTTCTTCTTCTTTTTGAACTTCTTGAACCTTTCTTCCACTTAATGAAATTCTTGAATCTTTTATGTGCATCCATGTTACGGTAGGAGTGCATCTTTATTCGTTATACCATATAATGATAAAATATATAGAATACTATGGATTTTCTTCGTTCAAATTCTTCCTTTATTCCTGGAAACCAAACGGAGATCCTAGGGTTTAACTTCTGTTCTTTACCCTTTTTAGATCTGGTAGTAGCGGAAGGAATGACCCATCCTCGAATCTTCCGACAGTCAAAGTCGGTGAATTTAATTGGGGAAAATTTCTCTTCCAGATGCACTTAACTTCAAGAGACGTAAGAGACTGGAGGCTCTCGATTCCATTCGAAATCGCCAAAGACTATTTTCCTCTGGTGGCAGAGACTACCCGAGGAATTTCTCGGGAACATATTCTAATCTCCGACACTCAAAACTACCAGTGGCCCATGACGTTCGTCTTCTACCATCGTCGAAAAAACTGCACGATCATCCGAGACTGGCAGCGTTTCGTTGATTTTCACAGATTGGAAGCCAAGGATTTGATTCGCTTCTACCGACCGGACCCTCGTTCCCACGACATGCATTACTTGATTGAAATCGTCGAGAATGAGAAATTAGTCCAGACGGATTCGACTTCAAAACCAGATAAAGTCCCCGAATTCAAGCGAGAAAATTTCCTGGTTGAGCTTCAATTGACGTACATCGACGTGAGTTTCGACCGGCTTATGGTTCTCGAGGAAGACGTGATGAATCTTTTCCCGGCAGCTCACATCCCTCCTAGAACTCATTATAGGGAGAGATTGAAATTCACCGACGCTAATAACAAGAATTGGTGCATGAAAATGGCGTTCCACTCAAGAATTGAGATCTACCTGGTTGTTGAAGGGTGGGGGGATTTTGTGAATGAGCATAAACTGGACGTCTTGGACACGATCAAGTTCTACAGACCAGTTCAGCCTTTACACGCGAGGCACTTCCTTATTGAATGTGTGAAAAGATTGCCGGAGATTCCTCCGATTGATCCGAACCAAGATGGAACTACTGAAGAAAGTGATGATATATGGATGTGGGGATAGTGGCGGCGGCAGCGGCAGCGGTTAGCTCCATGTGAGATCGATCTCGTTGCTGGAAGAAGTTGAGGAAGGTTCAAGTATTAATTGGTTTTGTATGTATACAGATATAGGTTCTCTTGTGCAATGCATGAGCTCATTTTAAGAACATGTTTAGTGCAAAGCACTATTCAATGTATAGTAGTTGAATTGATACATTGCACAAAAATTACGTAACAAAAAATCTTAATTGTCTTAAGATTGTGATTTTTTTTTTGGATGTAAAGATTGTTCAATATCAGTAGTATTGATAATTCTTTGAAAATGATGTAGGATTTATTTTCCTTTTAGGTAGTTCATGTTCATGAGAAAAAAAAACTACCCGATTAGTACTTGGACCTACGGAGTAGGAGAGCATGAATCCTTTGTAATGCTACCAATTCTTAATCTAATGGCTAGAAATTGTGCTGCATCATTTAATGCAATTTTTAGCGCATTGCACAGAAAATAACATGTCAGATGATCTTAATTCAAAGTATGGACAAATTGAAAGGATGGTTGCCGGATCGTGATTATCAATTTCTTCTTTTGAAAAAAATATTACTAGAGCAATTCTGTTACCTATGCATAATCAATTTAAATTAATCATAAAAAAATAATTTAGTCATATGCATGTGAAACTCATAATATTATGTAAATTCTACTTGTATGTTGATGATTAAGATTACTTTTGTGGTTGATTTTGTAGTTAATTTTTGTGTACTATATTATTTAAACACAATTATATCTCATAATTTAATTATAAATAATACAATTGAATGTCATTGTATAAGTAATATAATCTAAGTTTGCCATAAAATTAATCATATTTAATTTTACTATTTATCCAATTCAATTCGAAAGCCAAACAAGCCTAAGGATCCAGATTCTCTTAAATTCTCAAATAAATGAAGAAGTCTCCATTTATAATTTATGACATTTATGGTGGTTCAACATTGGTAATCTGGACCATTTTATTATAGAACTAACTTAGAAGACCATCCTTACAAAAACAAAAGCTGATTATACATCTATTACGTATTCTAGATATAAAAAAAACAAATATGATTTTAAAGTCCACGTGGGACACACTTGTTAATTTATTTATTTTTATTATTTGGTTTAAAAATTATTTTTAAAATTATTCTTAAATTTTTTTTATCATTTAGAAAAACAACCATTATTTGACCCGAACTTTTTCAGTTTCTATAATCAATTGGATTAAAGAAGTTAATTAATTTTGATAAAAAAGTAAAAATTGAAAACATAAAACAAAACCCTTTCATATTTATCCCAAATGGAACCAAATATACTAATACAAAAGAAGAACAATCATTTTATGTTACTTTTAAAATAAATTAAAAATTGGTGAACAGTCCAATTTATAGACCGTTTACTATTTGTCATTCAGTATAAAATTTTTTAACGATCAAGATATATCCTCATAAAAATTTTAACGCGTAACATTTTTTTTGGACAAAAATACCCTAGAACAGATAAATTTATTTGTAATTTTTTAAAATATGTATAAAGAATACAGATAAATTTATCTGTTTTTTATTGAAAACACGTGTAAAGAATACAAATAAATTTATTTATCTATTAAAAGTACGTATAAAGAACACAAATAAATTTATCTGTACATTTTCAAAACATGTATAAAGAACACAGATAAATTTATTTGTTTGCATTATCTGTATTAATATGCAAACAGATAAATTTATTTGTTAAACATAAATAAGAAGACAAATAAATTTATCTGTTTGTATTATTTGTGTTGATATACTAACAGATGAATTTATCTGTTATTAAACAGATAAATTCATCTGTTTGTTATGTAAAATAGATAAGTTTATCTGTTTGCAAGGTATTTCAAGAAAAAATCACACAATTAGACCTTGCGCATTGAAACTTATATTTTTTTGACCTTGGACTAAAATTGCCTAAAATAAAACTACATAGATTTTTTTAAATTACCCATCAAATTTTTCCTCTATCACTTAATTTGCCATGTAACAGTAACTTTTTTTTCCAAAATTATTTTAATTAATCTTGAATATACACTTAAACATGCATACATGTGTCAATCGCTAATTATTAAGAAAAAATTTGTAAATTATTGTTAACTGTAAGACTCTTTATTCGAGTTATTGAGTCAATAATTTACTTGAATCTTTAATATATATATATATATATATATATATATATATATATATGCACCCTTAAAGATTTTGATCAAACCCAGTAGACTCTTTCTCTTTTCATCACTCAAGATAACCAGACCCCTAACAAAGCAACTAACACGTGACACAGCAATTTCTTACGTTCAATAGATTCATCTTCAAATTCTTCAGAGAGTTATAAAACCCAGTAGGCCAGAACCGTCACCCATATACGTCTTCCACTGCCAAAGAACTCTCTCTCTCTCTCTCTCTCTCCTGGTTCTTAGAACTCGGAGGACGCCCCATATTCAAGAAAGAATCAAGAAAATGTCTTCTTCGAGAGAAGACGCTCATTTGCCACCGAAGAAGCGATGGCTTGTTTCCACACAAAATTATAATCAGAACGCTACTAATCCTACGCCCAGTTCATCCAAATCAGAATCATCAGAAACGAGGTATATATATAACTGATTGTTCTTCACCAAGAATCTGTAATAATTAATTCTAAAGAATTGTTTTAAGGGATTTCTTCTCGAGTCTTCCATGCGTAGTTTATGTAGGGTAGACTGTCTATGCATGGATACACAATATTTAACGTGTATTGTTGTGAGTGTTGCATGCATGCATGAAAATAGAAAGAACGAAAGTTACAACATGAATGTGCTGAAACTACTAATTAGGTTCTAAATGGGTATAAGTACCGATATTGATGATATAGTTATGCATTGGTTTGAGATCGGTTAGTATTGTTCTATATATTGGTAAATATTAATATTAGAGGTTTAAAATCTCAATAAATATTAATCAATATAATACGCAATGGTATAGATGGGTCATTTTTATTACAATTCTTTCCTTTCTTGATAACCAAATAGGGCATTGGAGTTCTAAATTGCCACATCGATAACATCGGTGATACGACTATATATCAATTAATGTCAAAGAGTATCAACAAATACAATAATAAGTATCAATGTCGGTAGTTTTAATTATCAATACGTATCATTAGATATATATAATAAATAACAACCGATATTTATCTAGATCATAATTAAAAAGTAATTTGTATAAATTCTAATCAAATATGGATAAATTCACGATCAAGTCTCATTTTCTTTTACAAAATGAATAATTTAAACTTAAATAGTTCATTTGAAATTAAAATTATCTATTTTGCAAAATAGAAAATGATTTTTTTCCATCTATTTATCAATGACCGATAAAATTAAATTTTTATATGAATGATTTTTTCAGTGTTATCTAAGCCTTTGTTTGGCTATTAGCTTCAAGTCGACTTTTTGGCTTTTAGCTTAAAGGCCAAAAAATCAAAAAATCTTGTTTTTTAACTCTCAATTTTTAGCCTATTATCTTTTAGGCTTTTTTACTTTTCTCATAGTAATTTCTAATTTTATCATTTTACATATAAAATTAAATAAATTACAACTAAACAATCATAACCCAGTGCACACCTATTTAACAACTTGGTGAATTTGTGCATTTAAGTAGTAAAAAGTATATAAGAATGGATGTGGTAAAGTTATTGTATATAAAAATTTATTATTTTTTTGTTTGTTTGTGACATTTTTATTTTAGTATTTTTATTTTTAATTTAATAGTTTTGAATTTTTGTAAAAATTGTTATATTTTCTCGTTGTAAAATAGTAACAATACCCAATTCTATTTCTACTCATTTGGGGATGCTTTGGACTAGCAAAACTCATTTAGGTTAAAGGGCAAGATAAGAATTTTATATTCAACTTATTTGACATTTTTAATAGCATCAAAATTATTATTTTACTAACCAAACAAATTTTTTAACTTTTAAATTTAAAGTAAAAAAATTCTAACTTTAAAACCAGTTGCCAAACCAACTATAAGTGCGAACGATTTGAATGATCCTTTTACAACCAATTCGATTCTTCGTTGTCATCCTTTTTTGTTTTTTGGGTTTTATTGTGTTTATCAACAACTCTCACTCTCACTCTCTCTCTCTCTCTCTACATCTAGCCGGTTTCCACAGTCAAATGACAGGGGCGAGGAGCAGCTACACAGTATAGAGGCGAGTAGTCTAACTTTTACTTGGCCAACTTCACCCAGATCCCCCAGACGTACCGCCATCACGAAGATCGGTTGGATTCAAGAACACTTCCTCTTTCAGCAGCAATTAGACGCCGCCGACATCGCGAACAACAGAATCAAAATCCCCTGGAAAACCGCCGAAAAGCATTTCCCTCCTCACATCCCGGACTACTTCTCGGAGCCAGCCATAGTTTCCGACGTCCAAAGCAACAACTGGCCCGTCAGAGTCCTAAACGACCCCCGAACCGGCGTCTACATGATCGCCACCGGGTGGAGGGGAATCGCCGCCACCCACAATTTGGAAGCCAAGGACCTCGTAAAATTTCACAGACCCCTCAAGCCTTCCCGGCTCTACCACTATCTGATCAAGTTGGAGAAAAAACCAGAGAAGAAAACGGTTAAACTCGACATTAAAATCGATGGGTTCGAGTTGGATTTTCTCTTTCAGAAGAAATTAACCGCTACCGAAATCACGATGCGACATCTGAGAATCCCTACCCGTCAAGCGGAAAAGCACTTTCCGGCTCTCAGAAATCCGGATGGAAGCTACAAGGAGACCGGGATTCTGGTCTCCGACGCTCAAAACCGGAAGTGGCCGATGAAATACAAATTCGCAATACTTTCTGAGGCTTACATGATTGGAAGCGGTTGGCGTGATTTCGTCGCAGAGCATAATTTGGAAGCTAGGGATTTGATTCGCTTCTTCAAAGTTGTCAAGAACATTCCTAATGATAAGCACTACTACGTTGATTACTTGAGAGCGGCGGAGGCCGGAAAAGATGGCGGCGGCAGCAGTAGCAGCAGCAAGAAACATGGCGGTGGAGGCAGCAAAAAACACGGCGGTGATGGGAGTTAAGCACCTCCTACGGGTAGTTACAGGATCTAAAAAGTACTCTTTTTTTTTTCTTTCTCCTGAAGACCTTCACTTCTAGAAATGAAAATCAATGGCAAAGGATTTATAGTCATCAGATTAATCAATAGGTCCTATTTAAATCCAGATATAGGAACAAAGAAAAGGTTTAGAATGAGTTTACTGTGTACAGACGGTGGTTTCATGCATATGCATAGATTCGTCTTATTCAAATCACACCGAAAGATCATGATTTGTTAATTAGTTTCTTCAAATTTAATCAAACTCTCGGCCTCTAATCTTAAGCCTTGTTTGTTTTGAGAAATTAGGAGATAAAAAATTAGATTATTAGATAAGGTTGGTCCGTCAAAAAAAATTGTTCCCATAGTACTGTGAGTTCTATATTCGTATTGTCAATCTAGGATTATAGTTCAGTGAATAAAGAATTTCTAGAATTAATAGTACCAGGACCCTCTTATTATTAGTAGTATTAGATTTTAAATTATCCTTGTTTCTTATCTAACGATTAAAAATAATTACTACTCTTATCTCATTTTTTATTCTACTTTTATTAAATATGAACCAAAATTTTAACTGTATATATAATTCCGTCTATAATCTCTTGGTATATGAAAAAATACGTAAGATGCTCAGTATTATTAATCTTTTTTATCTTATGAACACTACAAGAAAATGCACAATTAGCGACTGAATTTTCCGACGCAAGGCATTTTATGTCGGTAAATATATGATTTTTGCGACGGAAAACAAATCCGTTGGAAAAACATTGACAAAATAATTTTTTTGGCGACAAATAATACTTTTGTTGGCAAATGACGTCAACAAAAAATTGGGGCCATCAGCTATTTCCCTCCCGCGGGAGGGAAACCTTTTGCCTACACATTAGTCTTCTTTGGCGACAAACAAAACGTCGATGAAAGTAAAAACTTTTCGCGAC